>JARQOD010007104.1:0-40286 GCA_033576555.1 Oophaga sylvatica | reverse complement strand
CGGGTAAATCTTTTCTATTTTTACATGCGAGTTGCAATCAATTGTTGTATAGAGTGTTGTTTTTAAAGAATAGTTTACTGACATCGTACACTATCATAAACCGCGTGACATTTTCACCGGCCCAACTAAAGATTCTCCCCAGCTGTCATGGATCCAGTAGCCAGCTGGCCCGGCATTTTGCAGGGGTTGTCCATGGAATTTGCGACATTAAGTCCAAGGTTTTTGTCCCTCCCGGAGCAAACCAGATCTGAACCTAAGGTTGCTCTCCCGGACGGGTTTCACTGGTGGGCGAGACAAATTTTTTACCTTCAGGGAAGCATGTAAATTGTATTTCGGCTTGGGCCTCGATCATCAGGGAGTGAAGAGCAGAGAGTGGGAATGTTATCTCGCTCCTACAAGGGGACCCTCAATCCTGGGCCTTCTCCTTCCTCCGGGATCCCGGCTCTACTGTCAGTAGATCGATTTTTTACTGCCCTGGGTTTGGTAATGATGACCCAGATCGGTCTCTCTTGCTGAGACAAAATTAGAAAGATACAGCGGGAGATCGTCCGGCGGAGGAATTTGCTTCTGAGTTCGTAGATGGGCCACAGTACTCAGTGGAATGACCAGCTCTTAGGAGCCAGTTTTGTCAGGGCTTTCTGACAATTAAAGGACGTTTTGGCTCAGTATGATTCTCCTCCATCACTGGAGGCTGCTATGGCCCTAGCTATCCGTACTGATAGACGGCTCCGGGAGAGGTGCGAGGTAACTCCGCCCCCTGTTGTTACTCCACCTACTACTAAAGTCCCTTATACTGAGGTTCCCCTGGTCTGTTCTGAGGAACCCTTGCAGTTGGGAGGGACATCATTTTGTAGGAGGGAATCGCGGCGTGCGCCGCAAGACTAGAAGGTGTTTCTTTTGCGGGAGAGAGGGACATTTTGTTGGGGGGTGTCCATCCCGGACCTCTTTGAGCCAAGGAGTTAACCTGGGAGTGTGTATTTCGTCCCCAAATCCCTCTCAGTTTCTCGTGCCTGCGGAGGTGGTGATTGGTACTAGAACTGAGAGGATTTCTGTTTTTCTTGATAGTGGGTCCGGGGCTAATTTGGTGGACGCTCGGTTTGCCCAGGTGCATGGTATGCAACTGAGTGTATTGGCCAAACCGGTCCCTATACTCTCTATTGATTCTAGACCTCTTGGTCAAGGTAGCTTGGTACAAGCTGTTCATAACATAGATCTTCGAGTAGGGGCAATACATAAAGAGCAATTGTCTTGTTATGTGTTGGAGGGTCTACCTACTCCTATTGTGTTGGGACTTCCTTGGTTGGCTAAACATAACCCAGTGATTGATTGGCAATCCAGAAAGATAAGCCAGTGGGGTGAATTTTGCAAGAATAACTGCATGAGCACGGTCATCGGTGCGGTTGTGCCTAGGACTTTGTCTCCTTTTCTGGAGGACTTTGGGGAGATGTTCTCAGAGGAGGGGTGTAAAGAGTTTCCTCCTTATCGCGCATATGACTGCTCAATAAAGTTGCTTCCTGATGCCTTATCTCGTACTTTCCCAAGGGCCGGGAAGACGGATGATCCGGTTCCTATTCCTCAGGAGGGAGTTGTAGTGTCAGCTGTATGCTCTGAGCTTGAGGGGGAGGTATTGGGGGCTCAGGGGGACGCCCCTGTGGGACTTCCAGGGAGACTGATAGTTCCAGATCGCTTAAGACTGAAGGTTACGGGGAACCGTTACAAACGGATGGCTGATAGGAGGAGAGTTTCTGGTCTAGATCTGAAGGTAAACGATCTGGTTTGGTTGTCTACCAGGAATATAAAACGTAAAGTTTCCTCCTGGAGGTTGGGTCCCAGATTCATCGGGCCGTACAGGATCAGTTCCATAATTAATCCTGTGGCATTTCGTCTGGACCTCCCTCCTACGTTTAAAATTCATAATGTGTTTCACAAGTCATTACTTAAAAAGTATGTGGCACCAGTCATACCGTCACCTCTACCTCCTTCAGTGGTGGTCAATGATAACGTGGAAATTCATGGGTCGAAAATCATTGACTCACGTCTCAGTCGCCGATCCCTTCAGTACTTAGTTCAGTGGAGGGGGTATTGTCCTGAGGAGGGGATGTGGGTCCCTGCGTCTGATGTTAACGCAGATCGATTGGTTCGGACCTTTCACACAACTCACCCGGACAGACCTGGTCATGAGGGTCCGGAGGCCCCTCGTAGAAGGGGGGGTACTGTCATGGGTGCATCGCCATGAAGATCGTCGCGATTGCACATTCTGACTTCTCACAGCTGAGCTGCTGTTTCTTTGTTTTTTGGTAATGAGAGAGTTAATTTTTCCTAGCTCTTTGCTAAGGCTAGGTGCAGCCTCGCCCGGCTGCTTTTGATTATGTTCTAATTAGTTTCCTTTATATTTCTGCCAGTCTGGGTGTTAGACGCCGGTGAAAGCATTCATGTAGTTTAGCAGACTGGATCGGTTCTGAGAATATTTAAGCTAAGAGCTCCTTAGTTGTTTTTACTCTTACAGCTTATAGTTTTTCTCTGAGACCTTAGGTGTTCCTACTGTGTGTGAGTGTTGTATGTAAGACTTTATTTACTTTATTTCTTGTCTTTGTTGTTTGTCTTTCTGTTCATTAACCGTTACCTGTTCATTCCCTTTGGTGGTATTCAGGGTCCTTCTTAGGACTAGAATACAGTTGGCAGGGATTGATAGGAGACAGGGTTTACGCTGGTGGCCTGGACCTCTGTACCTTTAACAGTACCTCCAGGTAGAGGGATTAGTTAGGACCCCAGTTTAGGGTCAGCATAGACCCCGGTCACCCTCTAGCCGGAGACAGCGTATAACGGATTCCGTATTGACCCACTGGACATTCTGTCAGGTAATATTATGTTATCATATATCTATGCGCATGTTATATAGTATGTTGCCCTTTTGATATAGATTACTGTCATCACATATATATATCTGCTATACAGCGTGACAACACCGCACATGAATTGCCGGCTTTTCTAAGGACACCGGAGCGTATTTCACACAAGTCACACGTGTGATCCATGTGTAATCCATATTTTTCTCGCACCCATAGACTTGCATTGGTATAATACGGTGACAATAGCAGCATGCTGCGATTTTCTCAGCCCGTATAATACGGCCGAGAAATAAAATGGTGCTGGGAGCTGCCCCGTAGATTAACATTGGTCCGAGTGCAGTGTGAGTTTTTTTCTCACATAGCACTCGTCCGTATTTCTCGCTAGTGTGACCCCGGCCTTACTGTGAGCTTTGGATAAAAATGGAGGCGTTACAGTTTGATGGTTCGGACTCATCCATGTGAGGGTCTTTTTCCATGTCGTTTACATATGTTAGCATGTGATTTCGGTGACTGATACAGTACTGGGTGCCGCCTACTGGTGGCCTTATCCTGCACTTTGCATCTCTGCTTTTCTTACTACTTTCTAGTGTCTAATAAACATTGTATACTTATTTTTGCACACTCCAATTATCTTCCTTCTTAAATATGATATTTTGGAGTTGTCTATGAGAGGCCAAGTTTCGGTTTCTTGGCAATATAATATGTCCCGAAAAAACAATCTCGGAATCAGTGGGATACGTTGGAGCGTTCCAGGGTTATCACCTCATGAGGGGAAGTTTCTGTGTGGGGTCCGGAGGGGTTTACAGTATGGATGCAGCTCTATTTTATTATAAAAAATATAAACAATACATACTGTAATAAATTTCAAACTGTACAGAAATAAAACATCGCTAAAATAAATAACGAAACCAGCTTCAAACCAAAATTTAAACCAAAAAGTCCAGAGTCCTTTCTCTTCTTCAAAGCTATTGCAGCTCCAAAGGCCCCAGCAGGAACATTATCATTAACCAAAATTATATATAAACATAAAAGAAACATGCACACACACTCACACACCCCAAAAGAAAGGAAAAAGCCCTCACCTGGCCATACATACAACTTCATCCTATATATACACTTGTAAGGTTCTGTGTATCTGTTTCTGAAACTCAGTTTGTTCGTCGGCCATTTTGCTTTCTGTTTTGCTGCAGCTATCTTGCCCTCAGTCAAAATGGAGTTTTCCAGCTTGCATGTTCCCGCCCTGATTCTCTCCGTTTGCTTCTTAAACAGCCACAGCTGAGCAATCAGTGCTTCAGAATCTAGCCTGCAGTGAACCTGTGTTCTGACTCCTGAAGCCTTGGACCTTGTACTCCAGCCATTCCTACTGAGGAACTCTGAAGCACTTGTGGACTCTGAACTCTGCTCTTGAGAGCCTCACGTTTGCATGGACTTGCGATAACAGAGAAGAAGATCTGAATCTGTTGTGGAGAGTTATTGCTGAGCTTAGATTACTCTGGCCTGCTGTGTCTCCTGCTTCTGTGTTTGCAACCTGTGTGTTTATTTTTGCCAATTTGTATGAAGCAATACAAGACTTTCTTTATCAACCTGTGTCTCAAGTATTTTCATCGCACCCAAGCACAAGACGCTATATGAACTGTACCACATACATTACAAGATTCTGAAGCCAAACGTTAGTGTCTGCTGGGTCTGGAAAGGCTTGTCTGCTGAAACTCTGGATATCAGATGTCTGGTTGAAAGCTTTCTGTGATGATAGTGGTTGTGACTTCTCACAACCATTCCAGGTGAGCAGTTCCCTTAAAGTTTTTTCTTTCTTCAGTGTTGCCACAGGTGAACACTATTGTTTTTTTTTTTCTCTCCTCTTCTTCCAGTATCCTGTCTTAAAAGATCTTGAAAATGGAGGCCCGCATAAAAGAACTTTGCGGAGTGACTGATAATATCCTTGCAGATTTGCAGAATATAAAGACCCGTTTTACAAATCTTCAGGACCTAAATAATCACAATTTGCAAGTGGTTGGACAGACTACCCAGGATTTGCGAGCCAGGATTGAGGTTCTGGAGGGGCGAGTCCAGGCTCCTGCCGTGGCCCCGAGTTCTGGGATTCCCAAGTTGCCCCCTTTTCGTTTTGGTGGTGAACGTGAAAAATTCAGGGGATTTGTTAATCAATGCAATCTTTTTTTTTCTGCACATGCTTCACAATTTCCTACCGAACGATCTAAGGTGCTTACTATAATTATGTTGCTTACCAACAAGGCTTTGATATGGGCAAACCCTCTGATTGAGACTGAGGATGATTGTTTGAATCACCTTGATGATTTTATTTCAGCCATGGGGCAGGTGTTTGATGACCCCAATCGAGGTGCAACAGCTGAAGCAGCCATGTTAGCTTTGCGCCAAGGTAAGCACTCGGTAGCTGAATATGCCTTGGATTTCAGGAGATGGGCCCTTGATACCACCTGGGACAATTCCGCCAAAAAATCTATTTTTCGAAAGGGGTTATCCCCACTGATTAAGGATGAACTTGCTCGTGCCGACCCTCCCACTGCGTTAGGTGACTTTATTAACTACTGCATCCGTATTGATACTCGTTTAACTGAACGCAGGCAAGAGAGATGGTTCGAAAGCAATCGTACTAACCTTTTCCTACCTTCCTCTCCAGCTAAGGAACCTTTGAATAGGATTACACGGGAACCTGAACCTGAACCCATGCAGGTAGACTCTTTACTACGACGGGTTAGTGATGCACGCAAGGAACATCGTTTTAAGGAGAATCTATGTTTTTATTGTGGTAAGTCAGGGCACTTTATTATTAACTGTCCCAGCCGTTCTCGCAAGACTACTGCAGCACTCATTCATTGTGAGTGTTGCGAGAGGGGATCTGTCAGGTCCGAGCCTCAGGCTCCAGAGAGAGCTGCAGCAACAGATCTTGATTTCTCGGACTTAAACTCCGTTACCTCTGAGGACGTTGACTGTGTAAATGCTGCCATCTTTCAAGTTTCCTCAGCGGTGTCCCAGCTGAGTTGTAAGAAAAACAATTCTCACTGTTTTCTTTCCATCAAACTCTGGGTTGACTCAGCCTGGGTGTCTAGCTCTGCTATGATCGACTCAGGTGCAAGTGGAAATTTTATGGATGTCTCCTTTGCTCTAAAACAGGGAATACGTTCAGTGAAGAAGGCTACTCCAGTACAGATGGAAACTGTGGATGGCTCCCTGCTGACCTCTGGACCAGTGGATCAGGAAACAGAGCCTTTAAAGGTTCTTATGGGTAAAGATCATCAAGAGAAACTGTCCTTTATGCTTATCTCTTCTCCTCACTTTCCCATTATTCTAGGGCTACCATGGCTGCAGGCTCAGAATCCTACCATTAACTGGGAGACCAAGGAATTACACTTTCCAGAGAAACAGATGAGTCCAAAAATTTCAGCTTGCTCTGTTCCTAAAGGAACCATGTCAGTCCCTGAACTACCAGCTGTATACCAGGACTATGTGGATTTATGTGACAAGAAGAACGCTGACCAGCTTCCTCCTCACCGTCCATATGATTGTCCAATTGAATTATTGCCTGGAGCAGAGATACCTTTTGGTAAGATCTACCCCCTGGCGGGGCCCGAGCTGAAGGCTTTAAAAGAGTACATAGACGAAAATCTAGCCAAGGGCTTCATACGCCCCTCTTCATCTCCTGCAGGGGCACCCATATTCTTTGTAAAGAAGAAAGATGGATCCCTGAGACCATGCGTAGACTATAGGGAACTCAATAAGGTTACTATTAGAAACCGTTATCCATTGCCTTTAATCCCTGAGTTATTGGAGAGAGTGCGACATGCCAAAATTTTTTCTAAACTAGATCTTCGTGGGGCCTATAACTTAGTCCGTATTAGACCTGGGGATGAATGGAAGACTGCATTCAGGTCACGCTATGGACACTTTGAATATCTGGTTATGCCTTTTGGTCTGAGTACCGCCCCAGCCACTTTCCAACACTTGGTGAATGACATCTTCAGGGATCTCCTAGATACATTTGTGGTAATTTATTTGGATGATATTTTAATTTTTTCTAACTCCACAGAGGAACATCATGGACATGTGAGAATGGTCTTGGAACGTCTAAGACAAAATCATCTTTACATCAAGCTTGAAAAGTGTGAATTCCATAAGACCGAAATTCAATTTCTGGGGTATGTACTGTCTACACAAGGAATTAGTATGGATGGAAGTAAAACCCAAGCCATCAATGATTGGCCAAGTCCTAGAAATGTGAAGGAGGTACAGCGCTTCATCGGGTTTGCAAACTTCTATAGACGTTTCATTAGAAATTTCTCTGAGGTAGTGTCACCTATCACCCAACTTACCCGGAAAGAGTCTAAGTTCTCCTGGACTCCCCAAGCCCAGGAAGCATTTTCCCGTCTAAAAGATAAATTTACCACTGCACCTATCCTAGTACATCCCAACCCAGAGCTTGCCTTCATAATAGAGGTGGATGCTTCAGACTGTGCCGTGGGAGCTATACTCTCTCAGAGAACAGGTGAGAAGAATGTCTTGCATCCCTGTGCCTTCTTTTCCCAGCAGTTGTCTTCGGCTGAGAAGAACTACGATGTGGGCAATAGAGAGTTGTTGGCCATTATTGCCGCCTTCAAAGAATGGAGACACCTTCTTCAAGGAGCTGCACAGCAAATAGTCGTTCTGACAGACCATCGTAATCTTGAGTTTATCAGGTCGGCTAAGTGCCTGACTCCTCGCCAGGCTCGCTGGAATCTTTTCTTAAACCAATTTAATTTTATTATTTCTTATAGACCAGGATCGCGCAATGGAAAGGCTGATGCACTCTCTAGGATTTACTCAGCAGAGACACGTCCAATTACTCCTCCTAAGACTATTCTTCCTGACTCTAGATTCCTAGGAGTGATTCATCATCAAGACCTAATTAAAGACATCAAGGAAGCATACCATGCGGATTCTTTTTTGGCTCAACCCCCAAGGGACGTAAGTCTTGTCTTTAAGAATGGTGTGTGGATTCTGGGACAACGTCTGTATATACCTGAAACAGTCAGATTGAGAGTATTGCAACTCATTCACGATTCCAAAATAGCCGGGCATAGAGGAATTCTAAAGACACAGGAATTTCTTTCTCGTTTCTTTTGGTGGCCCACTTGTAGGAAGGATGTTTTGGACTATGTCACTTCGTGTGAGGTTTGTGCAAGATGCAAAACACCTCGCTCTTCACCAACTGGTCTGTTACAGCCTCTTCCCACCCCGTCCCGCCCGTGGGGATCCATTTCTATGGACTTCATTGTGGAATTACCAACCTCTCAAGGGAAGAACACTATTCTAGTGGTGGTTGACCGTTTAACAAAGGCAGATCATTTTATCCCTTGTGTCGGCTTACCCACTGCAAAACAGACATCAGATTTGATGATTAAAGATGTGTTTCGTTTACATGGAGTACCGGATGAGGTTATTTCGGATCGAGGGGTGCAATTCACTTCTAGGTTTTGGCAAAATTTCTGTGCAGCATTGGACATTAAAGTAAACCTTTCTTCTGCTTTTCATCCCCAGACTAATGGACAAACCGAACGAACCAATCAAACCCTGGAGCAGTATCTCCGCTGCTTTATCTGCCACCTACAGGATGATTGGGTGGATCTACTTCCATTGGCTGAGTTCTCTTACAACAACTCTCAGAGTGCCTCCACTAAACAGTCTCCTTTTTACTCTAATCTAGGTTATCATCCTAACATTCTACCACGATTTCCCATAGAGACGCCTTTGCCAGCAGTGGCTGAAAGAGTCACGACTTTACAGAAGAATATGGATCTTCTAAAGGAGAATCTGGAATCGGCTCAGGAAAGGTACAAGAAGGCAGCAGATAAATTTCGTAAACCTGCACCAGCTTTTAAGGTAGGAAACCTGGTCTGGCTGTCAACCAGAAATCTTAAGTTAAGGATTCCATCGTCTAAGTTGGGACATAAGTACATTGGACCCTATAAAATCAGTAAGATTATAAGTGCCGTTGCTTGTCGTCTTCAATTGCCCAGAACTATGAGAATCCACCCTGTCTTTCATGTATCCCTACTAAAGGCTGCGACACCCAATACGTTTCCTGGACGTTCTTCTCCTTGCCCTGACCCAGTGCTAGTCGATGGTCAGGAAGAATTTGTGGTGGAAAGGATTTTAGATTCCAGGTTGTATAGAAATCAGTTACAATATCTGATTAAATGGCAGGGCTACCCAGTGGAGGACAACTCATGGGAGCCAGTCAATAACGTTAATGCTCCTCGCTTGCTCCGTCAGTTTCATCAGAGGTACCCACACAAGCCTGGTCTGAGGTCATCCGGAGGTTGTCCCTAAGGGGGGAGTAATGTAAGGTTCTGTGTATCTGTTTCTGAAACTCAGTTTGTTCGTCGGCCATTTTGCTTTCTGTTTTGCTGCAGCTATCTTGCCCTCAGTCAAAATGGAGTTTTCCAGCTTGCATGTTCCCGCCCTGATTCTCTCTGTTTGCTTCTTAAACAGCCACAGCTGAGCAATCAGTGCTTCAGAATCTAGCCTGCAGTGAACCTGTGTTCTGACTCCTGAAGCCTTGGACCTTGTACTCCAGCCATTCCTACTGAGGAACTCTGAAGCACTTGTGGACTCTGAACTCTGCTCTTGAGAGCCTCACGTTTGCATGGACTTGCGGTAACAGAGAAGAAGATCTGAATCTGTTGTGGAGAGTTATTGCTGAGCTTAGATTACTCTGGCCTGCTGTGTCTCCTGCTTCTGTGTTTGCAACCTGTGTGTTTATTTTTGCCAATTTGTATGAAGCAATACAAGACTTTCTTTATCAACCTGTGTCTCAAGTATTTTCATCGCACCCAAGCACAAGACGCTATATGAACTGTACCACATACATTACAACACTACTATATACACAATAAGACATGCACAAACATTATTTATTTTTTTTATATATTGTGAGACAGTGAAGGAATGTGTGTTGAATGGGGTGTACATTTCACCTAGGTACTGTGCTGTATGGTATAAGGGAAATGTGTGGCTTTGTAAACCTAGTGGTAGAGAAAGGTCACTACACCTTACATTCATTGCACACTTGCAGCTCAGGCCTGAAACTACTCAGGTGTTGATTAGGAGACCAGAAGTAGGTGTCTGCAAACACAGTCAGAGAGCTGGCTTAGTCTGGACACAGGAAGGCGTCCAGGCACAAGAAGCAGTCTCCAGGAGTGGGAGCACGCTTAATCTGGACAAGGGGTCCAGGCACAGAAGGTGTCTCCAGGAGTTTGAGCTATCTCAGTCTGGGTGCTCGATGTACCCCGGACACAGGAGTGGTCTCAGTGAGAATCCGTGCGAATAGCGGCTGAATAGGAGTGGATCTCTCTCAAGTCTGGACATTGGAGGTGCCTTCAGACACAAGGAGGAGTATCTGTGAAACTCCATACTGGTAACATATATCATATGTGTTGTTTTGGGCACAGACTGGTAGAGTCTGGGTCCCGGATAGAGAGGGCAATCTATCTAAGTGTAATTAGTGGCTAGACAAGCCTAGGTCTTTTGTTTATGATTTGTTTTTATCTGTTTGCTGTGGACTTTAATAAAGCTGGTTGCGGCCAGTTTTTCACCAGAACTGCTGTCTGAATGAACTGTTTCTATGCCATTCTGTCTACCCAGACAGCGATCCTAGAGCTATATCCCCTGAAAAGCTTACAATTGGCGGAGAATGCTGGGGCAGCACAGTGGCTGATATAATTGGTGCTGGAGTGTGCATGCTGCACAGTGGCTTAGAGACAGCAATAAAGGTGAAGTCTGCTGAAGCAGCAGCAGAGAAAAAAAAAAGTGTGTCAAGAGAAACGTCTATTGAAGCAGTCTTGGAGAGACAGTGGCCCTGTAATGTATGTAGTACAGTTCATATAGCGTCTTGTGCTTGGGTGCGATGAAAACACAGGAGTCACAGGTTTGATATAGAAAAGTCCTGTATTACTTCATACAAGTTGGCAGAAATAGTCACACAGTTTGCAGACACAGAAACAGGAGACACAGCAGGCCAGAGTAATCCAAGCTCAGCAATCACTCTCCAATACAGATTCAGGATCTTCTTCTCTGTTACCGTAAGTCCATGCAAATGTGGGTCTTTCAAAGAGCAGGTTCAGAGTACACAAGTGCTTCAGAGTTCCTCAGCAGGAATAGCTGGAGTACAAGGTCCAAGGCTTACAGGAGTCAAGTCACAGGTTCACTGCAGGCTAGATTCTGAAGCACTGATTTCTCAGCTGTGGCTGCTTAAGAAGCAAAGGAGAGAATCAGGGCGGGAACATGCAAGCTGGAAACTCCATTTTGACTGAGGGCAAGATAGCTGCAGCAAGACAGAAAGTAAAATGGCTGACGAACAAACTGAGTTTCAGGAATATATACATAGAACCTTACATTACTCCCCCCTTAAGGACAACCTCCGGATGACCTCAGACCAGGCTTGTGTGGGTACCTCTGATGAAACTGACGGAGCAAGCGAGGAGCATTAACGTTATTGACCGGTTCCCATGAGTTGTCCTCCACTGGGTAGCCCTGCCATTTAATCAGATATTGTAACTGATTTCTATACAACCTGGAATCTAAAATCCTTTCCACCACAAATTCTTCCTGACCATCGACTAGCACTGGGTCAGGGCAAGGAGAGGAACGTCCAGGAAACGTATTGGGTGTCGCAGCCTTTAGTAGGGATACATGAAAGACAGGGTGGATTCTCATAGTTCTGGGCAGTTGAAGACGACAAGCAACGGCACTTATAATTTTACTGATTTTATAGGGTCCAATGTACTTATGTCCCAACTTAGACGATGGAATCCTTAACTTAAGATTTCTGGTTGACAGCCAGACCAAGTCTCCTACCTTGAAAGCTGGTGCAGGTTTACGAAATTTATCTGCTGCTTTCTTGTACCTTTCTTGAGCCGATTCCAGATTTTCCTTTAGAAGATCCATATTCTTCTGTAAAGACGTGATTCTTTCAGCCACTGCTGGTAAAGGCGTTTCTATGGGAAATCGTGGTAGAATGTTAGGATGATAACCTAGATTAGAGTAAAAAGGAGACTGTTTAGTGGAGGCACTCTGAGAGTTGTTATACGAGAACTCAGCTAATGGAAGTAGATCCACCCAATCATCCTGTAGGTGGCAGATAAAGCAGCGGAGATACTGCTCCAGGGTTTGATTGGTTCGTTCGGTCTGTCCATTAGTCTGGGGATGAAAAGCAGAAGAAAGGTTTACTTTAATGTCCAATGCTGCACAGAAATTTTGCCAAAACCTAGAAGTGAATTGCACCCCTCGATCCGAAATAACCTCATCCGGTACTCCATGTAAGCGAAACACATCTTTAATCATCAAATCTGATGTCTGTTTTGCAGTGGGTAAGCCGACACAAGGGATAAAATGAGCTGCCTTTGTTAGACGGTCAACCACCACTAGAATGGTGTTCTTCCCCTGAGAGGTTGGTAACTCCACAATGAAGTCCATAGAAATGGATCCCCACGGGCGGGACGGGGTGGGAAGAGGCTGTAACAGACCAGTTGGTGAGGAGCGAGGTGTTTTGCATCTTGCACAGACCTCACATGAAGTGACATAATTCAAAACATCCTTCCTGCAAGTGGGCCACCAAAAGAAACGAGAAAGAAATTCCTGTGTCTTTAGAATTCCTCTATGCCCAGCTATCTTGGAATCGTGAATGAGTTGCAATACTCTTAATCTGACTGTTTCAGGAATATACAGACGTTGTCCCTGAATCCACACACCATTCTTAAAGACAAGACTTACGTCCCTTGGGGGTTGTGCCAAAAAGGAATCCGCATGGTATGCTTCCTTGATGTCCTTAAGTAGGTCTTGATTATGAATTACTCCTAGGAATCTAGAGTCAGGAAGAATAGTCTTAGGAGGAGTAATTGGACGTGTCTCTGCTGAGTAAATCCTAGAGAGTGCATCAGCCTTTCCATTGCGCGATCCTGGTCTATAAGAGATGATAAAATGAAATTGGTTTAAGAAAAGATTCCAGCGAGCCTGGCGAGGAGTCAGGCACTTAGCCGACCTGATAAACTCAAGGTTACGATGGTCTGTCAGGACGACTATTTGCTGTGCAGCTCCCTGAAGAAGGTGTCTCCATTCTTTGAAGGCGGCAATAATGGCCAACAACTCTCTATTGCCCACATCGTAGTTCCTCTCAGCCGAAGACAACTGCTGGGAAAAGAAGGCACAGGGATGCAAGACATTCTTCTCACCTGTTCTCTGAGAGAGTATAGCTCCAACGGCACAGTCTGAAGCATCCACCTCTATTATGAAGGCAAGCTCGGGGTTGGGATGTACTAGGATAGGTGCAGTGGTAAATTTATCTTTTAGACGGGAAAATGCTTCCTGGGCTTGGGGAGTCCAGGAAAACCTAGACTCTTTCCGGGTAAGTTGAGTGATAGGTGACACTACCTCAGAGAAATTTCTAATGAAACGTCTATAGAAGTTGGCAAACCCGATGAAGCGCTGTACCTCCTTCACATTTCTAGGACTTGGCCAATCCTTGATGGCTTGGGTTTTGCTTCCATCCATACTAATTCCTTGTGTAGACAGTACATACCCCAGAAATTGAATTTCGGTCCTATGGAATTCACACTTTTCAAGTTTGATGTAAAGATGATTTTGTCTTAGACGTTCCAAGACCATTCTCACATGTCCATGATGTTCCTCTGTGGAGTTAGAAAAAATTAGAATATCATCCAAATAAATTACCACGAATGTATCTAGGAGATCCCTGAAGATGTCATTCACCAAGTGTTGGAAAGTGGCTGGGGCGGTACTCAGACCAAAAGGCATAACTAGATATTCAAAGTGTCCATAGCGTGACCTGAATGCAGTCTTCCATTCATCCCCAGGTCTAATACGGACTAAGTTATAGGCCCCACGAAGATCTAGTTTAGAAAAAATGTTGGCATGTCGCACTCTCTCCAATAACTCAGGGATTAAAGGCAATGGATAACGGTTTCTAATAGTAACCTTATTGAGTTCCCTATAGTCTACGCATGGTCTCAGAGATCCATCTTTCTTCTTTACAAAGAAGATGGGTGCACCTGCAGGAGATGAAGAGGGGCGTATGAAGCCCTTGGCTAGATTTTCATCTATGTAATCCTTTAAAGCCTTTAGCTCGGGCCCCGCCAGGGGGTAGATCTTACCAAAAGGTATCTCTGCTCCAGGCAATAATTCAATTGGACAATCATATGGACGGTGAGGAGGAAGCTGGTCAGCGTTCTTCTTGTCACATAAATCCACATAGTCCTGGTATACAGCTGGTAGTTCAGGGACTGACATGATTCCTTTAGGAACAGAGCAAGCTGAAACTTTTGGACTCATCTGTTTCTCTGGAAAGTGTAATTCCTTGGTCTCCCAGTTAATGGTAGGATTCTGAGCCTGCAGCCATGGTAGCCCTAGAATAATGGGAAAGTGGGGAGAAGAGATAAGCATAAAGGACAGTTTCTCTTGATGATCTTTACCCATAGAACCCTCAAAGGCTCTGTTTCCTGATCCACTGGTCCAGAGGTCAGCAGGGAGCCATCCACAGTTTCCATCTGTACTGGAGTAGCCTTCTTCACTGAACGTATTCCCTGTTTCAGAGCAAAGGAGACATCCATAAAATTTCCACTTGCCCCTGAGTCGATCATAGCAGAGCTAGACACCCAAGCTGAGTCAACCCAGAGTTTGATGGAAAGAAAGCAATGAGAATTGTTTTTCTTACAACTCAGCTGGGACACCGCTGAGGAAACTTGAAAAATGGCAGCGTTTACACAGTCAACGTCCTCAGAGGTAACGGAGTTTAAGTCCGAGAAATCAAGATCTGTTGCTGCAGATCTCTCTGGAGCCTGAGGCTCGGACCTGACAGATCCCCTCTCGCAACACTCAGAATGAATGAGTGCTGCAGTAGTCTTACGAGAACGGCTGGGGCAGTTTATAATGAAGTGCCCTGACTTACCACAATAGAAACATAGATTCTCCTTAAAACGATGTTCCTTGCGTGCATCACTAACCCGTCGTTGTAAAGAGTCTACCTGCATGGGTTCAGGTTCAGGTTCCCGTGTAATCCTACTCAAAGGTTCCTTAGCTGGAGAGGAAGGTAGGAAAAGGTTAGTACGATTGCTTTCGAACCATCTCTCTTGCCTGCGTTCAGTCAGACGAGTATCAATACGGATGCAGTAGTTAATAAAGTCACCTAACGCAGTGGGAGGGTCGGCACGAGCAAGTTCATCCTTAATCAGTGGAGATAACCCCTTTCGAAAAATAGATTTTTTGGCGGAACTGTCCCAGGTGGTATCAAGGGCCCATCTCCTGAAATCCAAGGCATATTCAGCTACCGAGTGCTTACCTTGGCGCAAAGCTAACATGGCTGCTTCAGCTGTTGCACCTCGATTGGGGTCATCAAACACCTGCCCCAT
Source organism: Oophaga sylvatica (assembly GCA_033576555.1). Lineage (NCBI taxonomy): Eukaryota > Metazoa > Chordata > Amphibia > Anura > Dendrobatidae > Oophaga > Oophaga sylvatica. Next base: position 25,003 of record JARQOD010007104.1, on the reverse strand, counting down.
GGCTGAAATAAAATCATCAAGGTGATTCAAACAATCATCCTCAGTCTCAATCAGAGGGTTTGCCCACATTAAAGCCTTGTTGGTAAGCAACATAATTATAGTAAGCACCTTAGATCGTTCAGTGGGAAATTGTGAAGCATGTGCAGAAAAAAAAAGATTGCATTGATTAATAAATCCCCTGAATTTCTCACGTTCACCGCCAAAACGAAAAGGGGGCAACTTGGGAATCCCAGCACTCGGGGCTACGGCAGGAGCCTGGACTCGCCCCTCTAGAACCTCAATCCTGGCTCGCAAATCCTGGGTAGTCTGTCCAACCACTTGCAAATTGTGATTATTGAGGTCCTGTAGATTTGTAAAACGGGTCTTTATATTCTGCAAATCTGCAAGGATATTATCAGTCACTCCGCAAAGTTCCTTTATGCGGGCCTCCATTTTCTAGATCTTTTAAGACAGGATTACTGGAAGAAGAGGAGAGAAAAAAAAAACAATAGTGTTCACCTGTGGCAACACTGCAGAGAGAAAAAAAAATTAAGGGAACTGCTCACCTGGAATGGTTGTGAGAAGTCACAACCACTATCATCACAGAAAGTTTCAACCAGACATCTGATATCCAGAGTTACAGCAGACAAAAAAGAGAAAAGAAAGGAAAAAAAAAAAAAAAAACAATAGTGTTTACCTGTGGTAACACTGCAAAAAGAAAAAACTTAAGGGAATTGCTCACCTGGAATGGTTGTGAGAAGTCACAACCACTGTCATCACAGAAAGTACAACCGGACGTCTGATATCCACAGTACAGCAGACACAGCCTTCCAGACCCAGCAGACACTAACGTTTTGGCTTCAGAATCTTGTAATGTATGTAGTACAGTTCATATAGCGTCTTGTGCTTGGGTGCGATGAAAACACAGGAGTCACAGGTTTGATATAGAAAAGTCCTGTATTACTTCATACAAGTTGGCAGAAATAGTCACACAGTTTGCAGACACAGAAACAGGAGACACAGCAGGCCAGAGTAATCCAAGCTCAGCAATCACTCTCCAATACAGATTCAGGATCTTCTTCTCTGTTACCGTAAGTCCATGCAAACGTGGGTCTTTCAAAGAGCAGGGTTCAGAGTCCACAAGTGCTTCAGAGTTCCTCAGCAGGAATAGCTGGAGTACAAGGTCCAAGGCTTACAGGAGTCAAGTCACAGGTTCACTGCAGGCTAGATTCTGAAGCACTGATTGCTCAGCTGTGGCTGCTTAAGAAGCAAAGGAGAGAATCAGGGCGGGAACATGCAAGCTGGAAACTCCATTTTGACTGAGGGCAAGATAGCTGCAGCAAGACAGAAAGTAAAATGGCTGACAAACAAACTGAGTTTCAGGAATATATACATAGAACCTTACAGGCCCTGGTGGGGTCTGCAGAGAGAAAATGTATGCACAGCAAAGCTGAACTTGTTGTGGAGTGTGCAGCAGCAAAAGAAACGTCTATTGGAGCAGTCTTAAAGAGACAGTAGCCCTAATAGAGTTTGAAAAAAAAAAAAAAAAGTGTGTCTGCACAGCAAAGCTGAATTTTCTGTGGAAAAGACTGTGGAGTGTGTATGTCTTGAGTGAAGACAGAGAAGTCTGACAGCATGGATGACAGCATGGAGGCGCTGTTTGAACAAATGGCGCAAGTTAATATGCAACATAAGACTGCTGTGGTTGAGACAGATGAGTCCGGCAGTATGAAGGAGCTCGTTGAGTACCTGGTACAGGCACAGCAGAGCATGCGGCTGCGGTGCCAGCTACAGCAGCAGGAGAATAACCGGTTGTTGAAGCAGATTGCAGCTCTCAGCACCTCGTCCCAGAGTAATGTTGTGAAGGCACCTGCGTTGTCCGCTGTAAAGAAGGCGGTAAGACGGTCCCTGAAAAAGATGACACCTCGTGATGATGTGGAGGTATATCTCACTAGGTTTGAGAGATTGGCAGAGAAGGAGAATCTTCCCCTATCTGAATGGGCCATGATGGTCGCCCCCTATCTGATTGGAGAGCCCCAAAGGGCCTATGCTGACCTGAGCGAGCAGGACAGCCAAGACTATGCCAAGTTGAAAGCGGAGATTCTTACCCGGCTGGGTGTTATGGTGACAGCCCGTGCCAGGGGAGTTCATGACTGGAGATGCAGTTGGGAGTCTGCAGTCAGCAAACCTGATAAGGAGTTGAAAAGGTGATAGTAAACCACTACCCCCGAGCATGTCCTCCTGAGGTACAGCCAGAGGTCGGACAAGGAGACCACCAGGACGCCAATCGTCTGGTCAGCCTGATGGAGAAGGCCTTCGCCAGCAAAGACTGTCTCCGTGACCAGCCGTCTGAGAGGTCGTCACTTCAGAGTTCCCGGACGCTGAACTCTCGCGGTGTTGTGAATGGGTTTGAGATGAGTTCTGAGCAGAGGCTCCCTCTGGTGGTTACAAGCGGTGCTAGTGAAGATTGTGAGGACTGGGAATCAGGTGTTACTGACTGGTCTTATATAAGGGAGTCATTTTCCCATCAGGGTTGCCGGTGATCAATTGTTCTGGTCTGAATCCTTCATTCCAGTTTCCCTTGTGGCCTGCTGTGTCGTGTCTGCATCTCCTGCTAACAGATAGGACTTTGTCTTCTTTTGTGTTTTTGCTATGTTTTTGCATTTTGTCCTGCACTTCTTTGGGGGTCTTCAGGGTCTCCTCCGGGGGCTTCTGCCCTCTCAGTTTAGTTCAGCCACTGAGTTTTGTTCTTTTGCTTTTTCCAGTTTTTTCAGTGGCTGCTGTTTTGATTTTGTTACACCAGAGAACTAATTTAGGTGGTAGAGGTCGTGTGATCTCAGGTGATTTTGAAATTAGTAGAGTTGGTGCTTTTCAGGGTTTTCTGGGATTGCAGTAAGTACCCTTCCTATCCTTTTCTATTTAGATAGTTTGGGCCCCAGCGTTTGCTCATGCTATTTTCTTTCTGTGTCAGTATTTCCTCTTGTCTAACCGCCATTACATGTTTGGGGGCTTTCTATTATCTTTGGGGTTCTGCTCCGGGGCAGATAGCTTTCCTATTTCTATCTTTAGGTGTAGTTAGTTTCTCAGGCTGTGACGAGGCGTCTAGGACCAACGTAGGAACGCTCCACGGCTGCCTCTAGTTGTGGTGGTTAGTCAGGGTACTGCAATCTCATAGATTCCAACTGCTCTGGTGTATTGCCTTTTTTACCTGCACTCCTCAGCTACCGAAACATAACACGCGGTAAGAGCGTTTCAGCTGTTGGGGACATGGGGTATGCTGATAAACGGGTTCAGGCCCGAGGGGACATATGGGTGGGAGAGTGTGATGGACAGTGTTGGAGATGTCGTGAAATTGCAGCCAACTGTCCAATAGAGGGGGAGCCTATGTGTTGTGATGTTGGCAGATCCCTCTCTCTCTGCGCAGAACCTGTGTGTGTGTCCACCTCAGCCGAAGAGACTGGACCACAGGGGTCCCCGGTGGTTGTAAATGACTGCCCAGCACAGGCCCTCTTGGACTCAGAGAGTCCAGTGACTTCCGTATGGGACAGCCTGATTGATAGGGACTTCATCCCTGATAAGCACCTGAGTGTGGTGTGCATCCATGGAGACACCAAAGTCTACCCAGAGACTGCCGTGGACTTGATCCCCAAACGCAGGGAGGTTTCATATGAAGTGGGGGTAGTGAAGAACCTGGTGCACCCCGTCATATTGGGTAATGACTTTCCCCGATCTAAGGATCTCTGGGGGAGAAATGTTTCTGATGGACAGTGTGATGAAGCTCCTACTGAGGGTGCGCAGTCCCGAGGGGCGGAACACAATGCTAGTGGGCCGTTAAACTTATGTGATGATGATGATGATAATGATAATGATAATGATGATCATGATAATGATGATGACCATGATAATGATGCTGATAATGATAATGATGATGATCATGATAATGATGATAACCATGATAATGATGCTGATGCTGATAATGATAATGATGATGATCATGATAGTGATGATGATACTGATCATAATCATGATAATGATATTGATAATAATGATGACTGTGATAGTGATGAAATTCCTTTGCAGGTGATGTTGGGAGACGAGGATGGTGGTTCTTGGGAACCGAGTGTCCCTTACTTACCTGTGTCCTGTGACAATTGTGAGAGTGAGCAGTGGCGAGACCCCTCTCTTAGGACGGCACAGGAAAATATGATTGTTCTAAATGAGGTTTCCCAGGAGCCTGGCTCTGAGGAGAGGTTTCCTCATGCTGCCATGGACAATAGCCTATTGTATGGGGACACTGAAGTCCAGGGAGAGGTCGTGAGTCAGCTCCTAGTACCTGAGCTATATAGAAGTATAGTGCTGGGGTTGTCACATAGTCACATACTTGAGGGACCAGATGGTGAAGTGTTGTGAATGGGTTTGAGATGAGTTCTGAGCAGAGGCTCCCTCTGGTGGTTACAAGCGGTACTAGTGAGGATTGTGAGGACTGGGAATCAGGTGTTACTGATTGGTCTTATGTAAGGGAGTCATTTTCCCATCAGGGTTGCCGGTGATCAATTGTTCTTGTCTGAATCCTTCTTTCCAGTTTCCCTTGTAGCCTGCTGTGTCGTGTCTGCATCTCCTGCTATCAGATAAGACAATTTCTTATTTTGTGTTTTTGCTATATTTTTGCATTTGGTCCTGCACTTCTGTGGGGGCCTTCAGGGTCCCCTCCGGGGGCTTTTGCCTCTCAGTTTAGTCCAGCCACTGTGTTTTGTACTTTTGCTTTTTCCAGTTTTTTCAGTGGCTGCTGTTTTTGTTACACCAGAGAACTAATTTAGGTGGTAGAGGTCGTGTGATCTCAGGTGATTTTGAAATTAGTAGAGTTGGTGTTTTTCAGGGTTTTCTGGGATTGCAGTAAGTGCCCTTCCTGTCCTTTTCTATTTAGTTAGTTTGGGCCCCAGCGTTTGCTCATACTATTTTCTTTCTGTGTCAGTATTTCCTCTTGTCTAACCGCCATTACATGTTTGGGGGCTTTCTATTATCTTTGGGGTTCTGCTCCGGGGCAGATAGCTTTCCTATTTCTATCTTTAGGTGTAGTTAGTTTCTCAGGCTGTGACGAGGCGTCTAGGACCAACGTAGGAACGCTCCACGGCTGCCTCTAGTTGCGGTGGTTAGTCAGGGTACTGCAATCTCATAGATTCCAACTGCTCTGGTGTATTTCCTTTTTTGCCTGCACTCCTCAGCTACCGTAACATAACAGTGAAGTTAATGTTGTGGATGACATGTTAACTAAGGGTCCAGATCAGGATGTGAATGAGAATGAATTGTATAACCCTGAAAGTGACCCGGATGTGGCTGAGAAAAAGGGGTCAGACAGGGATAGTGGGAGTGATAGTGAATCATCTGATGACAATAAAGCAACCAGTGCAAGTGGGGAAGGCATGGTAGCAGAGGAGGTTGAGAGTCCTGAGAAGAAAGCTGATGCTGACCTTACAGCCAGACAGAAGATGGCATCTGAAGATGTTTTACAGTTGGCCGGTTCCCTGGCGAAGACTAAGGTGAAGAGAGGCAGGACTCTGAAACTGAACATAGCACAAGTGGATGCTGTTGAAGATGAGAAGTTGTCAATGTGTGGTATGGAGCTGCATCGTGCCCGGGACTTTGAGGGAGATGCTGCAGAGGTGGAGAAGGCCATGGAAATGGTGGTCACCAAGCCAGGTGCCTCATCAGAAGCTGAGGTCTCAAGTGAGGCTGTGAGGAACAAGACTGAAGAAGCGGCCGAAGTCGTAAAAGACGTCCAACAGCTACAGGAGAAGATGCGTCTCCATGAGGTCTCCACCAAAGACATGAAGACTGATATTGTTGCATTGCGCGAGCAGCTGCAACAGTGTAAACTGGATGTGTTATCTCTTCGCCGGGAACGTGAGCGGTGCCAGCAGTTGCTACAGAGAGTACGAAGTGACAGGGAAAGTGTATACAGTACCTTGCAAGATCAAGGAAAAATGGTTGCACACGTACCAGAGGAATTAAGTACTTCTCAGAAAAAATTTCAAACTGTGATGAAGGAGCGTGATGAGAACCATGAGCACCTTCTTGAGAAGGACAATGAAGTAAAAGGAAGGATACAGGGAGTCTCTTCGTTGCGAGAGGAAATGCCGCAATTATACGAGGAGGTGAAAGCAGAAAAGATGATGAGCCTTGACTTGTTAGAAGATGTGGATCTCCTGGAGAAAGAAGTAAGAGCTCTGCGTCTTATGCAAAGTGAGCCTGTACAAGAAGAGGAGCTTAAATTCTGTGAAATAGAATTCATGAATCCACTGATATTTAAGAAAGTAGATGTGCTAAAGAAAGTTCAGGGGGAATTAGAGAAAGGTGAAAAAACCCTTTACCTCCTGCGATAGTTGGTGACACATGGTCAGTGCACCAAAAACAGGAGGTACGAGAGTTTTTGTGGAAGAATCAGCAGAGGTGTTCTGACGTGCCGGGTCGTACTTCTCTGGCCAGGCACTATATCGAAACTGAGCCCGGCCCTAAGGTCAAGATGAAACCGTGCAAGATACCCGAGGCCCGCAGAGAGCATAGGCCTGGGAGGGTACAGGGTAGTACGGATGCTTCAGATGAAGAGAAAGCTGATGTTGGCTATGACTCAGGTGAAGATACAAATGACAGTGGTGAAGATGAAGCTGATGAGGGCCATGACTGGTCCAGAGTTCACTGTCTCTGTTGAATTGTTAACCAGCCCTCCGGTCTGGATGACCAGCCCTCCGGTCTGGAGAAGAGGGAGGGGATATGTGAGACAGTGAAGGAATGTGTGTATGGTATAAGGGAAATGTGTGGCTTTGTAAACCTAGTGGTAGAGAAAGGTCACTACACCTTAAATTCATTGCACACTTGCAGCTCAGGCCTGAAACTACTCAGGTGTTGATTAGGAGACCAGAAGTAGGTGTCTGCAAACACAGTCAGAGAGCTGGCTTAGTCTGGACACAGGAAGGCGTCCAGGCACAAGAAGCAGTCTCCAGGAGTGGGAGCACGCTTAATCTGGACAAGGGGTCCAGGCACAGAAGGTGTCTCCAGGAGTTTGAGCTATCTCAGTCTGGGTGCTCGATGTACCCCGGACACAGGAGTGGTCTCAGTGAGAATCCGTGCGAATAGCGGCTGAATAGGAGTGGATCTCTCTCAAGTCTGGACATTGGAGGTGCCTTCAGACACAAGGAGGAGTATCTGTGAAACTCCATACTGGTAACATATATCATATGTGTTGTTTTGGGCACAGACTGGTAGAGTCTGGGTCCCGGATAGAGAGGGCAATCTATCTAAGTGTAATTAGTGGCTAGACAAGCCTAGGTCTTTTGTTTATGATTTGTTTTTATCTGTTTGCCGTGGACTTTAATAAAGCTGGTTGCGGCCAGTTTTTCACCAGAACTGCTGTCTGAATGAACTGTTTCTATGCCATTCTGTCTACCCAGACAGCGATCCTAGAGCTATATCCCCTGAAAAGCTTACAATATATATATTTTTTTTCCCCCCTCCACACCACAGGTCCATAAGTTCATGCCCTTTTCACAGCAATCTTGATGGGTCCATGAAAGTTTATGCCCTTAGAAATTTTTCGGGTCCATGGCAAGTTCCATGCCTTCCCCCCCCCCACACAAACACCCCCACCCAACCTAAACTATACCCCCCAAACATATAACTATTTACACTTATACACAAAACATAACATTAACAGACCTACCACACAAGAACACTACATTACATTACATTACTTTAAACACAACATTATAAACATTTATAAACATTAACTCTATACACTGACCACATAACCTGCAAGGCCCAAGTTCAGCGCCTGCAAGCCCAATATCCATTATATCCTGAATTTACAAAACAAAAAGCTAAATGTGCCACACACCAGCCCACCACCGGGAAACTGGAGTCCTAAGAGGCCCCATCCCTAACCACCAACACACGCACCCTGTCCCTCACCAACTAAATCTGTCCCTAAAAGAAAAGAAACTGACCCTAACTATCCCTACCTGTCCCTACCTATCCCTACTCTACCTAGCTTATCATAACTAACTATCTAGCTATCCCTAAACTGGCCCTCCCTGTCCCTATCTGTCCCTACTTTTCTCTCCCTCAACACCCACACCACCTTATCTTACCCTACCAACAATCTCACACAGACCAGCTGTCCCTAGGGCACGATAAAGGAGAAACCCCTCCATAGCCAAGAGGCCCTCCTCGCGCCCAGCCTCTCAAACTCCAAAGAGCACACCTTCCCCAGGTCACCCAAGATGTTTCTAACCACCTCATCCTGGGGGAGGACTTTCCGCTGCGTGGAAACTAAACACCATGCACTCCAAGTGTGGAACCTAATGACTACACTAGCTAGGAATAAAGTGCTCCGTTCTCGGCCACCCAGGGATCTGAATGCCCCATAAGCCCACTCTGGATAAGAAAGGGACGCCAGCCTAGGCCAGCCTATGGAAGCACCCACCCTGTTGTAGACCCCTGTATTAAAGGGACACTGAAGGAGGAAGTGCTCCATGCTTTCCAACATGTACTCACGGGGACAACCCCGATCATCGGAGCTCCTGCACTTCAGGTTGTCCCTTACATAGAGCCTCCCATGGAAGCAGCGCCAGGCCAAGTCCCGAAACTTCAAGGGGAACCGATTGGAATTTAATAACTCAAGCCCAACCTCCAGATCCCGGCCTGGGGAATCCTTGAGCACCAGGGGCTTCTGGAAATGGGTCAACAGAACCCTGCTGTCAAGGAATTTCCTCGACATGGTCCTGATTTTCCACATTCCCAGACCCCACCGGCGGATCACCTTCAGAACCGAGGTAGCATAAGCCGGGAGATGTCCATGTGATGTGCGCATGTCCTTCACCTGCCCTCCTGTCTCCCATTCCTGGAAGAAAGGCCGAAACCAACACCTGCAGGAGAATACCCACGGAGGAGCCCTCTCTGAATAGAGGTTAGCAACATTGATCTTAAGAAAGGTGTTTATCAGAAACACCACCGGGTTGTCCATACCCAACCCACCTAGTCTCCTCGTGCGGTACGTGACCTCTCTCTTAATTAGGTTAAGCCTGTTCCCGCATAACAGCTGGAAGAACAGGCTATAGACCCGTGTCCAGAGAGGTTCTGGCAAGACGCAGACACTGCCCAGGTATATTAACAAGGGAAGCAGAAAGCCTTTGGCCAAGTTGACCCTTTCCCTCAGGATTAAAGACCAACCCTTCCACTGGTCCACCTTTTGGGCGGCAATCTTAAGTCTGCCCTCCCAATTTTGCTGGGGGTAGTCCCCGGGGCCAAATTCGATGCCTAGGATTTTGGCAGAGGTCTGGGGCCCTGGAAGTGTGTCTGGGAGATCAAAACTAGGATCTCCCCCTCCCAGCCAGAGACTTTCGCACTTTTCCCGGTTGATCATGGACCCGGACGCCTCCGAGTAGCGCTCGACCTCAGACATGACCCAATCTGCCTCCTCTCTCGAGGACACAAAGAGGGAGACGTCGTCAGCATACGCTACCACCCTCAGCGTGGCCCCCGGCTCCGCCGGTCCATCCCGACTCCCACCAACGGTCCACGATCTACCCTCCTCAAGAAGGGATCAATCGCGAACACGTATAAAAGTGGGCTCAGAGGACAACCCTGGCGGACCCCGGAACTCACCTCAAAAGGGTGACCAACCCAACCGTTCACGAGTGGAAAAGTCTCAGCCCCCTGGTATAAGGTCTCTAACCAATTTACAAACCTCCCAGGCAGACCGTACCTCAAAAGGACAGACCAGAGGTACTCGTGATTCACCCTGTCAAAGGCCTTCGCTTGATCTAAGGACAGCAAGTACCCCTTCCAGTGACCCGCCCTGCCCTGCTCCACTGCCTCTCGGACACAGAGCACAGCACTAAAAGTACTGCGGCCTGGAACAGAGCAGTGCTGAGCCCCCGAAAGGAGCCGGGGTGCAAACTTCACAAGCCGATTAGACAGCACCTTTGCCAGAACCTTCCGGTCCACATTGAGAAGCGCTATGGGATGCCAATTCTCAATACGGGACGAGTCCTTACCCTTTGATAGGATAATCAGGGCTGACCTCCTCATTGAGCTGGGAAGAGCGCCCGAGGAAAGGCACTCATTAAACACCTCAGTCAAGAGGGGGACCAAGGAGTCCCTAAAGGCCTTGTAAAACTCGCATGTTAAGCCATCCGGACCTGGCGATTTTTTGGGCCGAAGCCCATCAATGGCCAGTCTCACTTCCTCTTCCCTGATTGCCTCTACCAAAACATCAAGAGAGGGGTCATCTCCTGGCTCAGGAATGGTCTCAGCCAGGAAAGCCGACATCCCGTCTCGATCCAGATCCCTCTTTCCAAGAGGCATGAGTAAAAGGATCTGACCACCTCCAGGATCCCTGATTTGGATCGGTTCAGGGAACCCGTACTGTCGATCAGTCCTGTCACCATCTTACAATTCACTGACATCTTACAGTTTCTGTAAGGGTCGTGCGAGCGGTACCTCCCGAAATCCCTCTCAAAAACCAAAGATGTGTGCCTATCATACTGACACCTCTTGAGCAAAGACTTCACCCTGGAGATCTCCTCACGGTCACCGCCAGTCAAGACGAGCTGCTCGAGTTTCCTCCTCAAGGCCTGATACAAGCGATGCCTGTTCAGACTCCTGAGGCTCAAGAGCTGACGGAAGAACCCCGCCACCCTCTCTTTGAAGATCTCCCACCACTCAGACTTACTGCTACAGAGATCCAAAAGCGGTACCTGGCTCTGAAGAAATTCCTCACAGGATTGTCTCACTTCCGCTTCTTCCAAGAGGGATGAATTCAGCTTCCACAGCCCTCTTCCCATCCGGGGTGTCTCTGTAACATTCAGAGAAAAGAAAATTAAACAGTGATCGGAGAATTCCACCTCAACGGCGGACACTGCAGAAAAGATGGCATCCTCCTTCAAAAAAAACCTATCTATCCTAGACCTACAGCTACCACTATGAAAGGTGAAACCCCCGTGACCTGGGGTGTGCCGGATGTGGACATCCACCAGGCGAGCTTCACTAGCTATACTATTTAATGCTGTACTATCATAAGCCAGGTGGCCTCCGGGGCCCCCCCTATCACGGGATCTCGTAATGGTGTTAAAATCCCCACCGAAGACCACCTGCCGGCTCGTAAAAAGAAAGGGCTTGATCTTCATGAAGAGACATTTGCGGTCCCACCTGTATTGTGGGCCATAGATGTTTATGAGCCGAAGCTCCTGTCCCCTCATGAAAACATCTAAGACCAGGCACCTCCCCATTTCTATCTCAATAACCCGTCGGCATTCCACCTCCGCGGTCTTAAAAAGGACCGCCACCCCGCTATACGGCTCGGCCGCAAGAGACCAGTATGAGGGCCCACACCTCCACTCCCTCCTGGCTTTATGGATGGCCCCATGTCTGTTAGTCTGGTCTCTTGCAAAAACAAAATTTCAGCCTCAAATCGGGTGAAAAAATCAAAGGCCGCAAATCTGGCCGCATCTGACTTAATACTGGCGACATTAATGGACGCCAGAGTCAACGGGGTGAGTTCCGCCATCATGGGTGATTGGGTTAGATGGCCTTCTTCTTCCCACCCCGTCTTCCTCATCTTTCCCCCACTTAGAGGGGTCTGATCCCTTCCGTTTTAAGGAAGACGAGGTATCCATCCCCATGGTCTCATTGCCTCCGAGCTCCAGGTCTGTCCCCCCCAAAAGAAACGGCGTCCCCTGGGGACGGACTCCGCCATCCCCTGAAGGCCCCCCAGATGCTGCCCCCGGCCCCTCGCCCCCAACCCCCGTCTCAGCAGGGTCGTCGAGGACTTGGTACCGGTTGGAGAGGGTGATCAGAGGGGAGCCGGTGAGCCCTTACGTTGGCATACTTACGGTTGGGGGAGGAGGTTTGGAAGGCTTGACCACCTTCTTCCTCCTTCCGGTATGCTTTTTATCACCCCTCTCTACTGTAGGCTGATCCGTAACCTCCTCATCCACACTTTCATATTGGGAGGAGTTGTCGGAGTCAGCCAGGTTTTCCTCCATCTCCATCCTCCTGATCTCCTCGCATACCTCTTCCTCCCTTGGGGCCTCAGAGACACCGGCCACAGCCTAGAGGAGGGGGGGCAGGTATCACCCCAGTTGCCTGAGGCTCTCCCCACCCCTCACCCCGTGGCGCTTTTCCTGTCTCCTCTGGTAAGAGGGACCTCTATTGGCCTTGTCCTTCCTCACTGGCCCCTTAGCCCCTCTCCAGCCACCACCCCCTGCCACAGCAGAGGTCGCGCCGCCAGGGGTTGCCCCCTCACGGTCTCCCCCCACGGGGCCTGAAGCGGCATTGGTAAAGGAGCAAGGGCAGCGGCTATACGGGTGTCCTAGGTCACCACACAGGTGGCACCGAATGTCCTTGCAAGATGCGGCGAAATGACCTACCCCACCACACAAGGCACATTTCTGCACCTTGCAGCTTGCGCTGAAGTGGCGCGGATCACCGCACTTGTGGCAGACCTTCAGCTGCCCCTGGTAGAAGACCAGGATACTGTCCCTCCCTAACGCCGAGGAAGGGATGTGGGTGACGGTACCCCCTGAGACCTTCAACTTCATCATGAAGGTCCAGCCCCGGACCAGATACCGAACTCGTCGCTATTTTTTTTGGGGACGTCCGTGACTTCCCCATAACGGGAAAGCCACGTCATGATGTCAACACCGGAGAGTGACTCGTTACAAGTCACCACGGTCACTCTCTTAACGGCATTTTGGCGAGACAACGCCTGTACGGCGAAGTCTCGCCATCCGGGCTCCCCCTTCACCAGCTCTTAATTCGACCACAAGAGCTCTAGCCCCTCTGGCCGGACGAAACTGATGTCGAAGAATAAGGTGGCCAAGGGATGGATCAGGTCAAAGATGTCCGTCGTCCTGAAGCCCATCTTCAGGAGGAGCTCCACCACCCTACTGCTGGGTGGGCAAGCTTCACCGCCCCTCCAACGAAGACGGACCACATTCCTCCTGGCCGGCCCTTGCCCGGCTGTCGGAAGGGACCAAATGGTTTCCCCCTCCCTTCTATCTTGGAAGGCGGCCAGGCCATGTCTCTCCAACCAGAAAGACAAGTCCACCTCTCTTCCCTCCACATTGACCGACCGCTCTCCTTTTTTAAGGGCCTTCAGAAAACGGCGGTGCAAAACGCCGTCCCCAGAGTCTGGAGGCAAGGAGACCCCCCGAGAACCCCCCGGAGCCCCAGCCCCTCCCTCACCGCCCGTGCTTCCACTTACACCAACACTCACTCCTTCCGCATTCACTCCCACATCCACTCCCACATCCCTGTCACTCATGTCACTCACCTCACTCATAACATTCACCTCAGCCAATTCATCAAAATTATCAATATTATTTTTCTTGCAGATTCGTTTTTTACCTGCTGGGGGCCCTGGCTGATCGGTGCTCTGCTCCGTATTGCTTTTGCCCAGGAGTACTGCCGCCCCTTTACGAGCCGCAGAACAGAGCCCACTTAGTAAGCTCTGCCTGGGCTCAGGAGCAGCAGCACTTCCCGGGCTCTCTGGCTCCATTTTTTTTTTTGTTGTTACATTTGGAGCAGGGCCGGACTCTGCCTCTGCACCCAGCCCCCCACTGGAAACCTGTGCTGGCTTCTCTTGGGGCACCGGAGCCCCCGCACCACCAGATGGAGGTAAGTGGGCAGGGGCAGTGGCGTAGCGTGGGGGGAGCGGGGGGGGCGGTCCGCCCCAGGCGGCACGTGTGTGTGGGGGCGGCGCAGCAGCAATTCCATATGCACCCCTTCATTGCCCTCCCAACTTCGCACAGCCAGCATTTACCATTGCTGTACTGTGCTTTGTAAAGGTGGTAGCAGGACCTGTGATGAGGTCACAGGAGGGGAGGAGTTAGGTGTCACATGATCTTCAGGCCCCTGTGTGCAGGAAACTGCTGTTTTGGTCGTCATGGTGCTGGATGATGGTAAGTTTATATGTGGGATCATAAGGGTTTACAGTGTGGATGTAGCTTAGCTGTGTGTGCATGAGGTGTACGGAGCAGAGCCGTGTGTACGAGGTGTACGGAGCGGAGCCGTGTGTACGAGGTGTACGGAGCGGAGCCGTGTGTGTGTACGAGGTGTACGGAGCGGAGGTGTACGGAGCGGAGCCGTGTGTGTACGAGGTGTATGGAGCGGAGCCATGTGTGTACGAGGTGTACGGAGCGGAGCCGTGTGTGTACGAGGTGTACGGAGCGGAGCCGTGTGTACGAGGTGTACGGAGCGGAGCCGTGTGTGTGTACGAGGTGTACGGAGCGGAGGTGTACGGAGCGGAGCCGTGTGTGTACGAGGTGTATGGAGCGGAGCCATGTGTGTACGAGGTGTACGGAGCGGAGCCGTGTGTGTACGAGGTGTACGGAGCGGAGGTGTACGTACGAGGTGTACGGAGCAAAGCAGTGTGTGTACGAGGTGTACGGAGCGAAACCGTGTGTGTACGAGGTGTACGGAGCAAAGCCGTGTGTGTACGAGGTGTACGGAGCGAAGCCGTGTGTGTACGAGGTGTACGGAGCGGAGCCGTGTGTGTACGAGGTGTACGGAGCGAAGCCGTGTGTGTACGAGGTGTACGGAGCGGAGCCTTGTGCGTGTGAGGTGTGTGGAGCGGACCCGTGTGTGTACAGGGCCACAAAGAGCGGAGCCGGGCATGTACAAGGGTCCTGTTACTTGCGGGATCTGTGTGCTTGGGGGCTGCAGGGGGGAAGGAGGGGTGCCATTATGTGCATGGGTCTGCGTGGGGACGGAGCGAATGCTGTTATCTGTGTAGGGCTGGGTCCCTGTCCCGCTGTCCTGGCCGGGAGGTTTACTTTCCCGCATTAGAATCGTACATGCGGAAACCCGGGGACCTCCCACACGTTCTGGCAGCCACATGTCACCTTCCACCGGAGGTGACGTGCTGTAAGTCAGCTGAACGCTGGAAATGACCGTTGACCTCATTTCCGGCGGTCAGCTTACAGCAGCAGGTACTGTAACTCGTTCTCGGGAGAGTCTTCAGAACGGCGACGCATCAAGCCGCTGGATCTGTTGGAGTGAGAGCCGGGTATTGTACGGACCGCTGCATACAATACCCGACTCTCACTGAGCGAGACAAGCAGCATGTGGGGATCTCAACATGGGATCTGTTCAACAGATGAAGAGATCCCCAGATCCTGCCTGTCTCGCTCAGTGAGAGCCGGGTATTGAATGGAGCGCCTCATAGCTGGTGAGATCCCCACATCCTGGGGAAATGAGGTCAGCGATGGAACGTGACTTGTGGCTGCCAGAATGTGTGGGAGGTCCCCGGGACGATTCTAATGCGGAAAGTAAACGCCTGGCCGGGACAGCGGACAGGGTCCCGAAATCGGGACTGTCCCGCTGAAACCGGGACGGTTGAGAGGTATGTGTTTATAATTATTGTTTATGAAACAGTGTGATCAGCAGTGCTAAGTGGGTGTGGTCAGGGCGTGGATATGGGTGTGACAAGTGAAATGGGTGTGGTCTAAAATTTGCCGCCCCGGGCGCCACAAACAGTTGCTACGCCACTGGGCAGGGGACCCCTGCAACCCCTTGCCAGCTCTCTCGGGCATTATTGTTTTGGGTGGGACAGAAGGCAGCGGGCCCGCGGAGGCCATGCCCCCGCCACTGGTCACGGCAACGGCGGGTAGAGCGAAAGCCCGAAAGGCCACGCTCTCCCCGCCAGCCATGAGCACAGCGAGCGGAGCTGCGGCCGCCGAGGCCACGCCCCCCACCAGCTGCAGTCATAGCGGGTGGAGCAGAGCCCGCAAGGCTACGCCCCCCCGCCAGATGCGACAATAGTGGGTGGGACAGCGGCCGAGGAGGACACGCCCCCTCGCAGGCCACCACTGCCCTCTTGTGCCCACCACTCGCTTTTGGCAAGGTTGGCCACTCCCCCTCGGCGCGGACCCCTTATTGGATCTACGCGCAGAGGACCCCGACCCTGCCGTGGACACCGCCAGGGGAGCGACCAACAACTTGCATTTTTTCACCTGTTGCCTTACGGCAGACTCCGCACCCTTTCTTGGTCTCTGGACCCCAAAAGTGATCCAGCCTGAGCGGATCCGCGTGTGGGGGGCCCAGAGACCCCAGCTCTCGCCGCCGGAGATGCGGCCCCGGCTGTACCGACTCTAGGTGCCGGGCCAGCCCCCGCTGCAACAGAGGACTGGGCCCGAGCACCACCACCATCAACAATACCGGCACCGACACTCTCCATATCGCTGCCTGAGTCCGAGCTGCCACCACTAGACATGGCACCCAGACCCGGGCAGACTCTTCTCTCCCCGCTCCCTTGCTGCGGACCCACCACAGGGCCCGAGCCGGGGTGGGTAGCGGGTTTCACACGACGGGACAGGGGGGCCCCAGGAAGGGGAGCATAGACAAATTTGTCTATGGTGGTGATCTTGGCTTTTTTTTTTCTTTTCTTCCCCTTCCCGGTTGCCCCATCCTAGCAGATCTCATCCCCAAACAGCTCGCCAAACCGTGCTGGGGACTCGATCTGCCGCACATGTTGCAGGATGAGGCAGCCCCCCTCACTGCTGCTACCACTCCCTCCATCCACCCCCTCGCTCCCACTTTCCTCCGAATTACTGGAGTCCGGTGGGAGAGCCACTTGCTCGGGGGCTATCCGGCTGCATGATACCTGGGCGTTTACACTCACCAGGTCTTCAGGTGGGACTGGTGCATATGCCTTACAGCCGCCATCTTCCTCCTTCTCCTCCCCTACCTGGCTGGGGCCTCCTGACCCCCCAGGAGACCTACCGGTCAGGGCCCTGACCCGGTCGTCGTTCTTTAGTTTCTCCTCCAAGGGGCCGCTCCCAGCCAGGATCTCTGCCCTCCGATGTTCCAGGGCTGTAATGGACCCTTCAGCCTCTCCACCGTGGCGGTGACCTCTGCTCTCCTTGAGGCAGGGAGCTTGTACTTTAAGATCAGGCGTGCTCCCTTCAACTCCTTCCGGAGTCTCCTCAGCTGTTTGGCGGCCTCCTCGTATTCGCAGAGGTGCGCGTGGATGCGGGAGCCATAGGTGGTGACAGGCTCCCCCGCTGCCTTGGAGCCCCAGATGTTGGGGGGCTCCACCACCGCACCTCCGCTGGCCGCCTCTCCTCCTCCTCCGGGAGGAGGAACCGCCATGGTACCGGCCTCGGGGGTCTTGGTCCCTGGGGTCTTGCGGCCGCCGGAGGGCTTTTTCCTTGCCATCCTCCCTGGGACTGGCTAGATGGTATGGCCTCCTGTTGGTATATGAGGCCTCCCACCCGCAGCCGGCTTGCTGGAGGGTGGGAGCCAGGGGCCCAGCCCCTGAGCTCAGTCCCAGGTAAAAGTCTCTCTTTCAGGGAGAGGGCAGGCAAGCAGTCCAGGAGAAAAGGAAAAAAAAACTCCCTTTGCAGGGAGCTCTCTCCAGCAGCTTCACACAGAGCACACGGCAAGCTCCTCCTCTTCCTGTGTGCAGGACTTTGCTGGGCTGGTTGTCATGGTGCTGGATGAGGGGAAGTTTATGTGTGGGGTCAGGAGGGGTTTACAGGGTGGATGTAGCCGTGTGTGTACGAGGTGTACGGAGCAGAGCCGTGTGTATACGAGGTGTACGGAGCGGAGCCGTGTGTGTACGAGGTGTACAGAGCGGAGCTGTGTGCATACGATGTGTACGGAGCGGAGCCGAGTGTGTACGAGGTGTACGGAGCGGAGCCACGTGTGTACGGGGTGTACGGAGTGGAGACGCGCGTGTATGGGGTGTACGGAGCAGAGCCGCGCATGTACGAGGTGTACAGAGCGGAGCCGTGTGTGTACGAGGTGTACGGAGCATAGCTGCGCTTGTACGACCTGTACTGAGTTTAGCCGCGCATGTACGAGGTGTATGGAGGGGAGCCGTGTGACTGCGAGGTGTACGGAGCGGAGCTGCGTGTGAATGGGATATGTGTGTACGGAGCGTATGTAGCGGAGATGTCTGTACAGAGCCAAACGTGTACGGAGCAGAGCCACCCGTGTACGAAGTGTACGGAGCAGAGCCGCGCATGTACGAGGTTTATGGAGAGGAGCCGTGTGTGCGAGGTGTATGGAGTGGAGCCGTGTGAGTGCGAGGTGTACGGAGCGGAGCTGCGTGTGAATGAGAGATGTGTGTACGGAGCGTATGTAGTGGAGATGTCTGTACAGAGCGTATGTAGCGGAAATGTGTATACGGAGAGCATGTAGCGGAGCCCATACTCCACTCCATTAAGGTCATTACAGTTGAGTATCTGATTTAGGCTACTTTCACACTTCAGGCTTTTTGAATCAGGCGCTATCCGGAGTGATTTTAAAAAAACGGATCCGGTACCGGATGCGTTTTTTTAGGATTGACTTACATTAGCGCCGGATCGCGCCTGATATCACTGCGTTGCATCCGTTTTTGGCCGGATCCGTCGGAATTGTACATTCCGGCGGCCGGACAAGACGCTTGCTGCAACGTTTTTTTTTTTTTCCGGAGCCGCCTGACAGTG
Source organism: Oophaga sylvatica (assembly GCA_033576555.1). Taxonomy (NCBI): domain Eukaryota; kingdom Metazoa; phylum Chordata; class Amphibia; order Anura; family Dendrobatidae; genus Oophaga; species Oophaga sylvatica. Next base: position 6,539 of record JARQOD010007104.1, on the reverse strand, counting down.
CCTGAATCGGCACTTCAGGCGGCCGGAAACAATGAAAACCTATGGCGCCGGACCAGTCTTTTGACAAATCCGTCAGAAAACTGATCCGGTCTCTCTCTCTCTCTCTCTCTCTCTCTCCATTTTCAACATAGAAATTTTATATTTCCGGGTTGAAAATGTCAGGACTGATCAGTTGCATCAGTTTTTTTAAATCAGCGCCGGATCCGTCCTATCAGGCATAGGACAGATTATGCCTGATTCAAAAAAACTGATGTGTGAAAGTAGCCTTAGGGCTCATACCCACTTGCGAGAAACTCCGACGAGACTCGCACGTCAATACCCTCCGGCACTCAGATCGGAACGTTCAGCTGCATGTACTTGTATGCAGCTGAACGCTCCGATCCGAGTGCTAGCAGCAGTGCCGGGTATTGACGTGCGACTCTCATCCGAGTTTCTCACAAGTGGGTATGAGCCCTTATCTTTATACCTATGGTCCAGGTGTCTTTTCCATTCGTCATGCCTACTAGTGTGGTCAGAATGTGTGGTGCTTACGTGGCTATACAGAACTTTTATTGATTTATATTTATACATGCCTAGGAGTCTTCTTCCTTATTCTCTACTTTAAGAGTTTACTTTATTGGCACATGCGAGTACCACCCATCTTGACATGGACATATGATTGTACTTATTCAGGCATATTATAGGTTTCCCATTTATGGTTCCTAATCTCTCTACATGATAGATAATAAAATCTATTATTATAGGTATTAAACATGCATTCCTTGATTATTGCTATACATTGATGTGAATCTTACTAAGTACCATGCATTGGATAGGAGTGCACCTCCAATATGCAAGGATATTCCACATAGAAATATGAATGCCCTATAGGTTGATGTCTACAGCCATGCAGTTAATTATACTAGTGCAGTATTAACTCACTGCTGACCTTTATATGTGGGGCCTCCTTGTCACTCACTTTACCCCTTTTTTATGCATTTTAACCCCTTCCCGACCTTTGACACAGCGTATGCGTCATGAAAGTCGGTGCCAATCCGACCTATGACGCATACCCTGCGTCATGAAAGGATCGTGTCCCTGCGGGTTGGGTGACCAGGGTCACTCAGAGGTCACCCGACCCGCAGTTACAGGACCCTTTGTGCTTCACCACAGGGGGGTTGGCTTAACCCCCTCGTGGCCACGATCGCTCTGATTGGCTGTTAAAAGTGAAACAGCCAATCAGAGCAATGTGTAATATTTCACCAATTTAATTGGTGAAATATTACAATCCAGCCATGGCCGATGCTGCAATAGCATCTGCCATGGCTGGACACCGAGCCCTGACCCCCCACAACGTAGTCACGGCGGCGATCGGCCGCCGCCACCAAAAGATGGCGGTGATCGGTCACCGCCGTCACTATCTGCTCCCTCCTCCTTTGCTCCGCTGCCCCCACCTTCCGATCCCCCCCCTAACCTTCCGACCCCCCTACTCACCTCTCCCGGTCCACCGATGTTCCTGGATCGGTCCCGGCGTCCGCCCGGGTCTCTTCATGGGCGCCGCCATCTTGGAAAATGGCGGGCGCATGCGCAGTGCGCCCCCCAGTGTCCAAAAATTTATTTTGATCACTGTGATAAACTGTCACAGTGATCAAATAAAAAAAAGTAAATGAACCCCCCCTTTATCATAGTTAGGGACAAATAAAAAAATAAAGAATTTTTTTTTTTTTCCTAGCGGATTTTGCTGCTGATCCGCAGCTGATTTTGCTGCGGATCCGCGTGGCGGATTTTGCTGCTGATCCGCGGCGGATTTTGCTGCTGATCCGCAGCTGATTTTGCTGCGGATCCGTGTGGCGGATTTTGCTGCTGATCCGCGGCGGATATTGCTGCTGATCCGCGGCTGATTTTGCTGCGGATCCGCGGCGGATATTGCTGCTGATCCACGGCGGATTTTGCTGCGGATCCGCGGCGGATATTGCTGCTGATCCGCGGCGGATATTGCTGCTGATCCGCGGCGGATATTGCTGCTGATCCGCGGCGGATTTTGCTGCGGATCCGCAGCGGATATTGCTGCTGATCCGCGGCGGATATTGCTGCGGATCCGCGGCGGATATTGCTGCTGATCCGCGGCGGATATTGCTGCTGATCCGCGGCGGATATTGCTGCTGATCCGCGGCGGATTTTACTGCGGATCCGCGGCGGATATTGCTGCGGATCCGCGGCAGATTTTGCTGCTGATCCGCGGCGGATTTTGCTGCTGTTCCGCGGCGGATTTTGCTGCTGATCCGCGGCGGATATTGCTGCTGATCCGCGGCGGATATTGCTGCTGATCCGCGGCGGATATTGCTGCTGATCCGCGGCTGATTTTGCTGCGGATCCGCGGCGGATATTGCTGCGGATCCGCAGCGGATTTTGCTGCTGATCCGCGGCTGATTTTGCTGCTGATCCGCGGCTGATTTTGCGGCTGATTTTGCTGCGGATCCGCGGCGGATATTGCTGCTGATCCGCGGCGGATATTGCTGCTGATCCGCGGCAGATTTTGCTGCTGATCAGGGGCGGATTTTGCTGCTGATCCACGGCGGATTTTGCTGGGGATCCTCGGCGGATTTTGCTGGGGATCCTCGCGACGTGCCGTCATTCAGTGAAGGAGCCTCGGACACGGGCTGCAGCGTCTGGGCTCCGTCACCACTAGCACAGATGAATCATCTGCTGATTCATCTGTGCTAGCGGGTATAGCATAACGCGATCGCGTTATGCTATACCGTTACCAGCCGGTCAACACTATGTGTTGAACGGGCTGGTAATACGCAATATGAACCCATTCTTAGGGTTAGGGTTAGCATTAGGGTTAAGGTTAGAATTAGGGTTAGGGCTGGAATTTGGGTTAGGGTTGGAATTAGGGTTAGGGTTGGAATTAGGGTTAGGCTTGTGGTTAGGTTTATGGTTAGAGTTGGGATTAGGGTTAGGGGTGTGTTGGGGTTAGGGTTATGGTTAGGGTTTGTATTAGGGTTAGGTGTGTGTAGGGGTTAGGGTTGGGGTTGGGGTTAGGGTTGGAGTTAGAATTGAGGGATTTTCACTATTTAGGCACATCAGGGGGTCTCCATACGCGACATGGCGCCACCATTGATTTCTGCAAATTTTGCGTTCAAAAAGTCAAACAGTGCTCCCTTTATTCCAAGCCCCGACGTATGCCCAAACAGTGGTTTCTCCCACATATGGGGTATCAGCGTACTCGGGAAAAATTGCACAACAACTTTTGGGGTTCAAATTTCTCCTGTTAACATTGGGAAAAAAATGGGGACTAAAAAATTATTTTTGTGGAAAAAAAAGATTTTATATTTTCACGGCTCTGCGTTATAACTTCTGTGAAGGACTTGGAGATTCAAAGTGCTTATCACACATCTATAGGAGTTCCTTAGTGGATCTAGTTTCCAAAATGGGGTCACTTGTGGGGAGTTTTTACTGTTTAGGCACATCAGGGACTCTGCAAACGTAACATGACGTCCGAAGACCATCCCATCAAGTGGGCATTTCAAAACGTCACTACTTCCCATCCGAGCCCCGACGTGTGCCCATATAGTAGTTTTCTCCCACATATGGGATATCAGCATACTCAGGACAAATTGGACAACAACTTTTGGTGTCTAATTTCTCATGTTACCCTTGGGAAAATAAAAAAATTGGGGACTAAAAGATCCTGATTGTGGAAAAAATATGATTTTTTTATTTTCATGCCCGGGCGTTATAAACTTCTGTGTAGCCCTTGGGGGTTCAAAGTGCTCACCACACATCTAGATAAGTTCTTTGCGGGGTCTAGTTTCCAAAATGGGGTCACTTGGGGGGTTTCTACTGTTTAGGCACATCATGGGCTCTGCAAACGTAACAAGATGCCCGCAGACCATTCCATCAAGTCGGCATTTCAAAGCGTCACTACATCCCTTCCGAGCCCTGACGTGTGCCCAAACAGTGGTTCCCCCCCACATATGGGGTACTAGCGTACTCAGGAAAAACTGGACAACAACTTTTGGGGTCCAATTTCTCCTGTAACCATTGTGAAAATAAAAAATAGTGGGCTAAAAAATACATTTTTTGAGAAAAAAAAATGATTTTTTATGTTCACGGCTCTGCGTTATAAACTTCTGTGAAGCACCTGGGGTTCAAAGTGCTCACTATGCATCTAGATAAGTTCCTTAGGGGGTCTAGTTTCCAAAATGGGGTCACTTGTGGGGAGCTCCAATGTTTAGGCACACAGGGACTCTCCAAATGCGACATGGCAACCGCTAAATATTCCAGCATATTTTCCATTCAAAAAGTCAAATGGCGCTCCTTCCCTTTTGAGCCCTGCCGTGCGTCCAAACAGTGGTTTATGACCACATATGAGGTATCTGTGTACTCAGGAGAAATTGCCCAACAAATTTTAGAATCCAATTTATGCTGTTGCCCATGTGAAAATGAAAAAAACTGAGGCTAAAAGAATTTTTTTGTGAAAAAAAAGTACTTTCTTTTTTTTAAGGATCAATTTGTGAAGCACCTGGGGGTTCAAAGTGCTCACTATGCATCTAGATAAGTTCCTTAGGGGGTTTAGTTTCCAAACTGGGGTCACTTGTGGGGAACTCCAATGTTTAGGCACACAGGGACTCTCCAAATGCGACATGACAACCGCTAAATATTCCAGCATATTTTCCATTCAAAAAGTCAAATGGCGCTCCTTCCCTTCTGAGCCCTGCCGTGCGCCCATACAGTGGTTTATGACCACATATGAGGTATCTGTGTACTCAGGAGAAACTGCCCAACAAATTTTAGGATCCAATTTATACTGTTGCCCATGTGAAAATGAAAAAAACAGAGGCTAAAAGAAATTTTTTGTGAAAAAAAAGTACTTTCTTTTTTTTAAGGATCAATTTGTGAAGCACCTGGGGGTTCAAAGTGCTCACTATGCATCTAGATAAGTTCCTTAGGGGGTTTAGTTTCCAAAACTGGGTCACTTGTGGGGGAACTCCAATGTTTAGGCACACAGGGACTCTCCAAATGCGACATGACAACCGCTAAATATTCCAGCATATTTTCCATTCAAAAAGTCAAATGGCGCTCCTTCCCTTCTGAGCCCTGCCGTGCGCCCATACAGTGGTTTATGACCACATATGAGGTATCTGTGTACTCAGGAGAAACTGCCCAACAAATTTTAGGATCCAATTTATACTGTTGCCCATGTGAAAATGAAAAAAACAGAGGCTAAAAGAAATTTTTTGTGAAAAAAAAGTACTTTCTTTTTTTTAAGGATCAATTTGTGAAGCACCTGGGGGTTCAAAGTGTTCACTATGCATCTAGATAAGTTCCTTAGGGTGTCTAGTTTCCAAAATGGGGTCACTTGTGGGGGAGCTCCAATGTTTAGGCACACAGGGACTCTCCAAATGCGACATGGCAACCGCTAAATATTCCAGCATATTTTCCATTCAAAAAGTCAAATGGCGCTCCTTCCCTTCTGAGCCCTGCCGTGCGCCCAAACAATGTTTTATGACCACATATGAGGTATCTGTGTACTCAGGAGAAATTTCCCAACAAATTTTAGGATCCAATTTATATTGTTGCCCATGTGAAAATGAAAAAACAGAGGCTAAAAGAAAATTTTTGTGAAAAAAAAGTACTTTCTTTTTTTTAAGGATCAATTTGTGAAGCACCTGGGGGTTCAAAGTGCTCACTATGCATCTAGATAAGTTCCTTAGGGTGTCTAGTTTCCAAAATGGGGTCACTTGTGGGGGAGCTCCAATGTTTAGGCACACAGGGACTCTCCAAATGCGACATGGCAACCGCTAAATATTCCAGCATATTTTCCATTCAAAAAGTCAAATGGCGCTCCTTCCCTTCTGAGCCCTGCCGTGCGCCCAAACAATGTTTTATGACCACATATGAGGTATCTGTGTACTCAGGAGAAATTTCCCAACAAATTTTAGGATCCAATTTATATTGTTGCCCATGTGAAAATGAAAAAACAGAGGCTAAAAGAAAATTTTTGTGAAAAAAAAGTACTTTCTTTTTTTTACAGATCAATTTGTGAAGCACCTGGGGGTTCAAAGTGATCACTAAGCATCTAGATAAGTTCCTTAGGGTGTCTAGTTTCCAAAATGGGGTCACTTGTGGGGGAGCTCCAATGTTTAGGCACACAGGGACTCTCCAAATGCGACATGGCAACCGCTAAATATTCCAGCATATTTTCCATTCAAAAAGTCAAATGGTGCTCCTTCCCTTCTGAGCCTTGCCGTGCGCCCAAACAGTGGTTTAGACCACAATGAGGTATCTGTGTACTCAGGAGAAATTGCCCAACAAATTTTAGGATCCATTTTATCCTGTTGCCCATGTAAAAATGAAAAAATTGATGCTAAAAAAAAATTTTTGTTGGAAAAATTAAAATGTCCATTTTTTCCTTCCACGTTGCTTTAGTTCCTGTGAAGCACCTGAAGGGTTAATAATCTTCTTGAATGTAGTTTTGAGTAGCTTGAGGGGTGCAGTTGTAGCGCCGACGTCAGCGTCCCTGCCCCCTGCCAGGCAGGGACGCTGTTCCCCTC
>JARQOD010007103.1:0-40288 GCA_033576555.1 Oophaga sylvatica | reverse complement strand
CCAAGATGCTCCTTTTAAATATACACCAAAGCCTCTATTTTAATGCACCCCATGGACCCTTGTAAATATAATGACCCCAAGGGGAGCCTCGAAATTAAGCACCCCATATGGACCTCTGTAATAAAATCACCCCAAAGGGAGCCTCTTAATAAGCCCCCTATGGACCTCTGTAAAATAATGACCCCCATGGAGTCTGAATTATCACCCCCATATGGGCCTCTTAAATAATAACCCCAAATGGAGCCTCTGTATTTATGCACCCCATGGGGCCCTCGTAAATAATCCCCCTTTGGGCCCCCTGTAATTTTAAGACCCCCATATGGGCCTCTGAAATTAATGCCCCCCTCTTATGGAGCCTCTTTATATAATGCACCCTCTATGGACCCTGAAATAAAAAGCACCCCCTTGGGACCCTCTGATAAAAGACCCCCGGGGCCCTCTTTTAAAAAATTTGACCCCATAGGGCCTCTGTATAAATCCCCCTAGGAGCTTTTAAATTATGCACCCCATTGGAGCCTCTTTTTTAAGCACCCCATAGAAAGCCTCTGTAAAAAATGCCCCCCAAAATTTGGGCCTCGATTTTGCCCCCCCAAAGGAGCCTCGTAAAAATGCACCCTCTTTGGGCCTCTGTAAATATTGCTCCCTATAGGGGGCCTTGTAATTTTTGCACCCTCATTGGAGCCTCTGTATTTAATGCACCTTTTGGGGCCCTCGAAATTTTAATGCCCCAATTGAAGCCTTGTAATATAATGCCCCCCCAAAAATGGGCCCTTTGTTTTTTAAATCCCCCCTAGGCAGCCTCGTGTGTTTTTCACCCCCTAGGAGATCTGAAATTATTGCCCCCTCATATGAGCCCCCATTTATAATGCCCTCAAGGGGAGCCTCTGTAAAAATGCACCCTCATATGGAGCCTCTGTAATATAATGCACCCTCATATGGAGCCTCTGTAATATAATGCACCCCCATATGAAGCCTCTGTAATATAATGCACCCCCAAATGGAGCCTCTGTTATATATGCACCCCCATAGGAGCCTCTGTATGTAATACACCCCCATATGGAGCTCTGTAATATCATGCACCCCATATGAGCCTCCTAATATAATGCACCCTCATATGAGCCTCTGTAATATAATGCCCCCCATATGGAGCCTCTGTAGTTAATGCCTCCCCATTTTGAGCCTCTGTAAAAATGCACCCTCATATGAAGCCTCTGTAATATAATGCACTCCCTATATGGAGCCTCTGTAATTAATGCACTTCCTATATGGAGCCTCTGTAGTTAATGCATCCATATAGAGCCTGTAATATAATGCACCCAAGGCAGCCTCTGTAATATAATGTGTCCCCCATAGGGGCCCTGTATATAATGCACTCCCCATAGAGAGACTCTGTAATATATGCACCCTCTATGGGTCCTCTGTAATATAATGCACCCTCATATGGAGCCTCTGTAATATAATGCACCCCATAGGCAGCCTCTGTAGTGTAATAACCCCATAGGCAGCCTCTGTAATTAATGCAGCCCCCCATAGGGAGCTCTGTAATATATGCCCCCCATAGGAGCCTCTGTAATATAATGCCCCCCCATAGGAGCCTTGCATAAATGCACCCCATATGGAGCCTCTGTAATATAATGCACCCTCATATGGAGCCTCTGTAATATAATGCACCCTCATATGGAGCCTCTGTAATTAATGCACCCCATATGGAGCCTCTGTAATATAATGCACCCATATGGAGCCTCTGTAATAATGCACCCCATATGGAGCCTCTGTAATATAATGACCCCATATGGAGCCTCTGTAATAATGCACCCCATATGGAGCCTCTGTAGTAAAATGCACCCCATATGGAGCCTCTGTATTATAATGACCTCATATGGAGCCTTTGTAATATAATGCACCCCCAAGGTAGCCTCTGTAGTATAATGCACCCCAACCTGTTAGGCAGCATTTGCAGTATAATGCACCCCCATATGGAGCCTCTGTAATATAATGCACCCCATATGGAGCCTCTGTAGTTTAATGCACCCCCAATGGAGCCTCTGTTTGTATAGGAGCCTTGCAGTATAATGCACCCCCATATGGAGCTCTGAATATAATGCACCCCATATGGAGCCTCTGTAATATAATGCACCCATATGGAGCCTCTGTAATATAATGCACCCCATAGGAGCCTCTGTAATTATAATGCACCCCCTATGGAGCCTCTGTAATATAATGCAACCCATGGAGCCTCTGTAAATATGCACCCTCATATGGAGCCTCTGTAATATTCTCCACCATATGGAGCCTCTGTATATAATGCACCCCATATGGAGCCTCTGTATTATATGCACCCCATATGGAGCCTCTGTAATATAATTGCCCCCCATATGGAGCCTCTGTAATATCATGCACCCTCATATGGAGCCTCTGTAATATAATGCCCCTCATATGGAGCCTCTGTAATATAATGCACCCCCATATGAAGCCTCTGTAATATATGCACCCCCAAATGGAGCCTTGTTATATAATGCACCCCATAGGCAGCCTCTGTAGTGTAATGCACCCCCATATGGAGCCTCTGTAATATCAATACACCCCTATATGGAGCCTCCATAATATAATGCACCTCATATGGGCCTCCAAAATATAATGCACCCTCATATGGAGCCTCTGTAATATAATGCACCCCTATATGGAGCCTCTGTAATATATGTACCCCCATATGGAGCCTCTGTAATTTCATGCACCCTCATATGGAGCCTCTGTAATATAATGCCCTCATATGGAGCCTCTGTAATATAATGCACCTCATATGGAGCCTCTGTAATATATGTACCCCTATGGAGCTTGAATATCTCACCTCATTGGAGCCTCTGTAATATAATGTACCCCATATGGAGCCTCTGTAGTATAATGCACTCCTATGGAGCCTCTGTAATATAATGCACCCTCATATGGAGCCTCTGTAATATAATGCACTCCCCTATATGGAGCCTCTGTAATTAATGCACCCTCAATGGAGCCTCTGTAATATAATGCACCCTCATATGGAGCCTCTGTAATATAATGCCCCCCATATGAAGCTCTGTAATATATGCACCCCCAAATGGAGCCTTGTTATATAATGCACCCCCATAGGCGGCTCTGTAGTGTAATACACCCCCATATGGAGCCTCTGTAATATCATGCACCCTATTGGAGCCTCCTAATATAATGCACCCTATATGGAGCCTTGTAATTAATGCACCCCCATATGGAGCCTCTGTAGTATAATGCACTCCCCATATTGAGCCTCTGTAATTAATGCACCCTCATATGAAGCCTCTGTAATTAATGCACTCCCCTATATGGAGCCTCTGTAATTATAATGCACTCCCTAATGGAGCCTCTGTAGTATATGCACTCCCATATGAGCCTCTGTAATATAATGCACCCCCATAGGCAGCCCTTGTAATATTGTGTCCCGCCATAGGGAGCCTCTGTAATATAATGCACTCCCCATAGAGAGACTCTGTAATATAATGCACCCTCATATGGGTCCTCTGTAATATAATGCACCTCATATGGAGCCTCTGTATATAATGCACCCCCATAGGCAGCCTCTGTAGTGTAATAAACCCATAGGCAGCCTCTGTAATATAATGCGCCCCCCATAGGGAGCCTCTGTAATATAATGCGCCCCCCCATAGGGAGCCTCTGTAATATAATGCGCCCCCCCATAGGCAGCCTTTGCAGTAAAATGCACCCCCATATGGAGCCTCTGTAATATAATGCACCCTCATATGGAGCCTCTGTAATATAATGCACCCTCATATGGAGCCTCTGTAATATAATGCACCCTCATATGGAGCCTCTGTAATATAATGCACCCTCATATGGAGCCTCTGTAATAATGCACCCCCATATGGAGCCTCTGTTATATAATGCACCCCCATGTGGAGCCTCTGTAATAATGCACCCCCATATGGAGCCTCTGTAGTAAAATGCACCCCATATGGAGCCTCTGTATTATAATGCACCCTCATATGGAGCCTTTGTAATATAATGCACCCCCACAGGTAGCCTCTGTAGTATAATGCACCCCCATATGGAGCCTCTGTAGTATAGGCAGCATTTGCAGTATAATGCACCCCCATATGGAGCCTCTGTAATATAATGCACCCCATATGGAGCCTCTGTAGTATAATGCACCCCCATATGGAGCCTCTGTAGTATAGGCAGCCTTTGCAGTATAATGCACCCCCATATGGAGCCTCTGTAATATAATGCACCCCCATATGGAGCCTCTGTAGTATAATGCATCCCTATATGGAGCCTCCGTAGTATAATGCACCCCCATAGGCAGCCTCTGTAGTATAATGCACCCCCATATGGAGCCTCTGTTATAAATGCAACCCCATGTGGAGCCTCTGTAAGAATGCACCCTCATATGGAGCCTCTGTAATAAAATTCACCACCATATGGAGCCTCTGTATATAATGCACACCTCCTATGGAGCCTCTGTTTATGATGCACCCCATATGAGCTCTGTAGTATAGCAACCTTTGCAGTATAATGCACCCCATATGGAGCCTCTGTAATATCATGCACCCTCATATGGAGCCTCTGTAATATAATGCACCCTCATATGGAGCCTCTGTAATATAATGCACCCCCATATGAAGCCTCTGTAATATAATGCACCCCAAATGGAGCTCTGTAATGCACCCCATGGTCAGCTCGTATGAATGCACCCCCATATGGAGCCTCTGTAATATCATACACCCTCATATGGAGCCTCCATAATATAATGCACCCTCATATGGAGCCTCCATAATATAATGCACCCTCATATGGAGCCTCTGTAATATAATGCACCCTCATATGGAGCCTCTGAAATATAATGTACCCCCATATGGAGCCTCTGTAATATCATGCACCCTCATATGGAGCCTCTGTAATATAATGCACCCTCATATGGAGCCTCTGTAATATAATGTACCCCCATATGGAGCCTCTGTAATATCATGCACCCTCATATGGAGCCTCTGTAATATAATGTACCCCCATATGGAGCCTCTGTAGTATAATGCACTCCCATATGGAGCCTCTGTAATATAATGCACCCTCATATGGAGCCTCTGTAATATAATGCACTCCCCTATATGGAGCCTCTGTAATATAATGCACCCTCATATGGAGCCTCTGTAATATAATGCACCCTCATATGGAGCCTCTGTAATATAATGCACCCCCATATGAAGCCTCTGTAATATAATGCACCCCCAAATGGAGCCTCTGTTATATAATGCACCCCCATAGGCAGCCTCTGTAGTGTAATGCACCCCCATATGGAGCCTCTGTAATATCATGCACCCTCATATGGAGCCTCCATAATATAATGCACCCTCATATGGAGCCTCTGTAATATAATGCACCCCCATATGGAGCCTCTGTAGTATAATGCACTCCCCATATTGAGCCTCTGTAATATAATGCACCCTCATATGAAGCCTCTGTAATATAATGCACTCCCCTATATGGAGCCTCTGTAATATAATGCACTCTCCTATATGGAGCCTCTGTAGTATAATGCACTCCCATATAGAGCCTCTGTAATATAATGCACCCCCATAGGCAGCCTCTGTAATATAATGTGTCCCGCCATAGGGAGCCTCTGTAATATAATGCACTCCCCATAGAGAGACTCTGTAATATAATGCACCCTCATATGGGTCCTCTGTAATATAATGCACCCTCATATGGAGCCTCTGTAATATAATGCACCCCATAGGCAGCCTCTGTAGTGTAATAAACCCCATAGGCAGCCTCTGTAATATAATGCGCCCCCCCATAGGGAGCCTCTGTAATATAATGCGCCCCCCATAGGGAGCCTCTGTAATATAATGCGCCCCCCCATAGGCAGCCTTTGCAGTAAAATGCACCCCCATATGGAGCCTCTGTAATATAATGCACCCTCATATGGAGCCTCTGTAATATAATGCACCCTCATATGGAGCCTCTGTAATATAATGCACCCTCATATGGAGCCTCTGTAATATAATGCACCCTCATATGGAGCCTCTGTAATAATGCACCCCCATATGGAGCCTCTGTTATATAATGCACCCCCATGTGGAGCCTCTGTAATAATGCACCCCCATATGGAGCCTCTGTAGTAAAATGCACCCCCATATGGAGCCTCTGTATTATAATGCACCCTCATATGGAGCCTTTGTAATATAATGCACCCCCACAGGTAGCCTCTGTAGTATAATGCACCCCCATATGGAGCCTCTGTAGTATAGGCAGCATTTGCAGTATAATGCACCCCCATATGGAGCCTCTGTAATATAATGCACCCCCATATGGAGCCTCTGTAGTATAATGCACCCCCATATGGAGCCTCTGTAGTATAGGCAGCCTTTGCAGTATAATGCACCCCCATATGGAGCCTCTGTAATATAATGCACCCCATATGGAGCCTCTGTAGTATAATGCATCCCTATATGGAGCCTCCGTAGTATAATGCACCCCCATAGGCAGCCTCTGTAGTATAATGCACCCCCATATGGAGCCTCTGTTATATAATGCAACCCCATGTGGAGCCTCTGTAAGAATGCACCCTCATATGGAGCCTCTGTAATAAAATTCACCCCCATATGGAGCCTCTGTAGTATAATGCACCCTCCTATGGAGCCTCTGTATTATAATGCACCCCCATATGTAGCTTCTGTAGTATAGGCAACCTTTGCAGTATAATGCACCCCCATATGGAGCCTCTGTAATATAATGCACCCTCATATAAAGCCTCTGTAATATAATGCACCCTCATATGGAGCCTCTGTAATATAATGCACCCTCATATGGAGCCTCTGTAATATTGCACCCCATATGGAGCCTCTGTTATATAATGCACCCCATGTGGAGCCTCTGTAATAATGCACCCCCATATGGAGCCTCTGTAATATAATGCACCCCCATATGGAGCCTCTGTATTATAATGCACCCTCATATGGAGCCTCTGTAATATAATGCACCCCCATAGGCAGCCTCTGAAGTGTAATGCATTCCCCATAGGGAGCCTCTTTAGTGTAATGCACCCTCATATGGAGCCTCTGTAATAATGCACCCCCATATGGAGCCTCTGTAGTATAATGCACGCCCATATGTAGCCTCTGTAGTATAATGCACCCTCATATGGAGCCTCTGTATTATAATGCACCCCCATATGGAGCCTCTGTATTATAATGCACCCTCATATGGAGCCTCTGTAATATAATGCACCCATATATGGAGCCTCTGTATTATAATGCACCCTCATATGGAGCCTCTGTAATATCATGCACCCTCATATGGAGCCTCTGTAATATAATGCACCCTCATATGGAGCCTCTGTAATATAATGCACCCTCATATGGAGCCTCTGTAATATATGCACCCTCATATGGAGCCTCTGTAATATAATGCACCCTCATATGGAGCCTCTGTAATATAATGCACCCCATATGGAGCCTCTGTATATAATGCACCCTCATATGGAGCCTCTGTAATATCATGCACCCCATATGGAGCCTCTGTAATATAATGCACCCTCATATGGAGCCTCTGTAATATAATGCACCCTCATATGGAGCCTCTGTAATATAATGCACCCTCATATGGAGCCTCTGTAATAAATGCACCCCCATATGGAGCCTCTGTAAAAAATGCACCCCATACGGAGCCTCTGTAATGAATGCACCCCCATATGGAGCCTCTGTAATAAAATGAACCCCATAGGAGCCTCTGTAATATAATGCACCCCCATATGGAGCCTCTGTAGTATAATGCACCTTATATGGAGCCTCCGTATATAATGCACCCCCATAGGCAGCCTCTGTAGTATAATGCACCCATATGGAGCCTCTTTATATAATGCACCCCCATATGGAGCCTCTGTATATAATGCACCCCCATATGGAGCCTCTGTAATAAATGCACCCCATTGGAGCCTCTGTAATAATGCACCCCCATATGGAGCCTCTGTATAAATGCACCCTCATATGGAGCCTCTGTATTATAATGCACCCCCATATGGAGCCTCTGTATTATAATGCACCCCATAGGTAGCCTCTGTAGTGTAATGCACCCCTATATGGAGCCTCTGTAATATAATGCAGCCCCCCATAGGCAGCCTCTGTATTATAATGCAGTCCCATTACAAAAATAACAAATCCTGTACTCACCTCTCTTGCTCCCGGCTCCTGGCTGCTCACTGGTCTCCCTCTCATCTCCTGACAACGGGCGCCGGGCAATGACGTCAGTGCGCCCGCTGTCAGACGCTGAGAGGGGGATTATGGGAGAGAAGGAGCGGTCAGCTGTATCGGCGGGCCCCCCACCGCCTGCTCAGGCCCCATAGCGGCCGGGCGGCAGAGCAGGGAGAGCGATCCTGCCTGCTCTGCCGCAGAATGTAACTGTATTGGCACGCTGTGCACGCCGATACAGTTACAGTAGCGTAACTCCGGGTGGGCCCCCTCAGAGCGCGGGGCCGGGGCCACCAACCTCTCTGCCCCCCTGGTAGCTACGCTACTGCTTGTGACCAATGGTTGGACTTGCCAGAATGGGACAGCCCGTGAAAGTGAGACAGATGATTTAGAAGTGCAAGTGCAAGCCAGACCTATTGTAATTAGAGAAACTAACTAGGAGAGAAGTCACACAGCATACTGAAAATAGAATGCAGGCAGAATAGGCAGCTAGTGGAGCAGAGGCTGCAATGACAGATGGGGGGTACACAGCAGGAGAGCTAATAGAGGTAGCTACTAGGTACAGGTACCAAACAGAACATTTGTTAGCATGGGTTCTCAGATTATTAAACCACAGGAGAAGGAAAACATCCAAGAATAAGCCAGGGACAAGCATCACCATCACACAGACAGATTAATCTTATACTCAACATTTAATTCCTTTGGATATAACATATCTAGTGTAGTGCAGCGGTAGCACACTTAACCCCTTTATTCCATCAGACGTACTATTCCGTCCATGTGACCCTGGACCTAATTCCCATGGACGGAATAGTACGTATGGGCGATCAGCTGCGCTCCCGGCGGGAGCGCAGCTGATCGCAGCCGGGTGTCAGCAGTTTATCACAGCTGACACCCAGCACTATGTGTCAGGAGCGGTCACAGACCGCTCCCGGCACATTAACCCCTGGTACACCGCGATCAAACATGATCGCGGTGTAGCGGGGGCAGAGAGGAGGATCCCCTGAGACCCTCAGAGCAGCGCGATGTGTCGTGCTGTTCCGAGGGTCCGTCCTCCCTCCAGGTCCCCGGATCCAAGATGGCGCTGGGGTCCTGCAGGGAGGCGGCTTCCTCAGCACCTGCTGAAAGCAGGCGCTGAGGAAGCCTGCAGCGATGCCTGAGCGATCGCTGGTGTGACAGAGTGCTGTGCACACTGTCACACCAGCAATCTGCTAAAATACTGTGATGTCCCACCCTGGGACAAAGTAAAAAAGTAAAAAAAATAAAAATAAAAAGTGGTAAAAAAAATCATAAAAAAAAAAAAAAATATTCCCCAATAAATTCATTTCTTCCTGTAAATAAAAAAAACAAAACAATAAAAGTACACATATTTGGCATCGACACGTCCGTAACGACCCCCCCCCTATAAAACTGTCCCACTAGTTAACCCCTTTAGTGAACCCCTTAAAAAAAAAAAAAACTAAGCAAAAAAATCAATGCTTTATCATCATACCGCCGAACAACAAGTGGAATAACACGCGATCAAAAAGACGGATATAAATAAACATGGTACCGCTGAAAACGTCATCTTGTCCCGCAAAATCGAGCCACAATACAGCATCATCAGCGAAAAAATAAAAAAGTTATAGCTCGCAGAATAAAGCGATGCAAAAATAATAATTTTTTATATAAAATTGTTTTTATTCTATAAAAGCGCCAAAACATAAAAAAATTATATAAATGAGGCATCGCCGTAATCGTACTGACCCAAAGAATAAAACTGCTTTATCAATGTTACCACACGCGGAACGGTATAAACGCCTCCCCCAAAAGAAATTCATGAATTGCTGATTTTTGTTCATTCTAACCTCCCAAAAATCAAAATAAAAAGCGATCAAAAAATGTCACGTGGTCATAAATGGTACCAATAAAAACGTCACCTCGTCCCGCAAAAAATAAGAGCTCACATGACTCTGTGGGCCAAAATATGCAAAAATTATAGCTCTCAAAATGTGATGATGCAAAAAACTACTTTTTGCAATAAAAAGCGTCTTTTAGCGTGACAGCTGCCAATCACAAAAACCCGCTATAAATAGTAAATCAAACCCCCCTTTATCACCCCCTTAGTTAGGGAAAAATAATAAAATTAAAAAAATGTATTTATTTCCATTTTCCCATTAGGGTTAGGGTTAGGGTTGCGGCTAAAGTTAGGGTTGGCGCTAACGTTAGGATTAGGGTTAGGGTTGGGATTAGGGTTAGGGGTGTGTTAGGGTTAGGTTTGTGGTTAGGGTTGGGACTAGGGTTAGGGGTGTGTTGGGGTTAGGGTTGGAGTTAGAATTGGGGGCACAGGGGCACATCAGAGGCTCTCCAAATGTGACATGGCGTCTGCTCTCAATTCCAGCCAATTCTGCGTTGAAAAAGTCAAACAGTGCTCCTTCACTTCTGAGCTCTGCCATGCGCCCAAACAGTAGTTTACCCCCGAATATGGGGTATCAGCATACACTGGACCACAAGAGTTATTGTGCAATTTGTCCTATTTCTTCTGTTACCCTTGGGAAAATAAAAAACTGTGGGCGACAATATCATTTTTGTAAAAAAAAAATGATTTTTTTGTTTTTACGGCTGTATGTTATAAATTTTCTGTGAAGCACTTGAGGCTTCATGGCGCTCACCACACTTCTAGATAAGTTCCTTGTGGGGTCTATTTTCCAAAATGGGGTCACTTGTGGGGGGTTTCCACTGTTTAGGTACATCAGGGGCTCTCCAAATGCGACATGACGCCCCCAGACCATTCCATCAAAGTCTGCAATCCAAAACGTCACTACTTCCTGTTATGTTTCGGTAGCTGAGGAGAGCAGGCAAAAAGGCAATACACCAGAGCAGTTGGAATCTATGAGATTGCAGTACCCTGACTAACCACCACAACTAGAGGCAGCCGTGGAGCGTTCCTACGTTGGTCCTAGACGCCTCGTCACAGCCTGAGAAACTAACTACACCTAAAGACAGAAACAGGAAAGCTATCTGCCCCGGAGCAGAACCCCAAAGACAATAGAAAGCCCCCAAACATGTAACGGCGCTAGACAAGAGGAAATACTGACACAGAAAGAAAACAGCATGAGCAAACGCCGGGGCCCAAACTAACTAAACAGAAAAGGATAGGAAGGGTACTTACTGCAATCCCAGAAAACCCTGAAAAGCACCAACTCCACTAATTTCAAAATCACCTGAGATCACACGACCTCTACCACCTAAATTAGTTCTCTGGTGTAACAAAATCAAAACAGCAGCCACTGAAAAAACTGGAAAAAGCAAAAGAACAAACTCAGTGGCTGAACTAAACTGAGGGGCAAAAGCCCCCCGAGGGACCCTGAAGGCCCCCAAAGAAGTGCAGGACAAAATGCAAAAATATAGCACAAACACAAAAGAAGCAAAAGTCTTATCTGTAAGCAGGAGATGCAGACACGACACAGCAGGCTACAAGGGAAACTGGAATGAAGGATTCAGACCAGAACAATTGATCACCGGCAACCCTGATGGGAAAATGACTCCCTTATATAAGACCAGTCAGTAACACCTGATTCCCAGTCCTCACAATCTTCACTAGCACCGCTTGTAACCACCAGAGGGAGCCTCTGCTCAGAACTCATCTCAAACCCATTCACAACAGTTGGTTTGGTGATACTGTTATGTTTCGGTAGCTGAGGAGAGCAGGCAAAAAGGCAATACACCAGAGCAGTTGGAATCTATGAGATTGCAGTACCCTGACTAACCACCACAACTAGAGGCAGCCGTGGAGCGTTCCTACGTTGGTCCTAGACGCCTCGTCACAGCCTGAGAAACTAACTACACCTAAAGACAGAAACAGGAAAGCTATCTGCCCCGGAGCAGAACCCCAAAGACAATAGAAAGCCCCCAAACATGTAACGGCGGATAGACAAGAGGAAATACTGACACAGAAAGAAAACAGCATGAGCAAACGCCGGGGCCCAAACTAACTAAACAGAAAAGGATAGGAAGGGTACTTACTGCAATCCCAGAAAACCCTGAAAAGCACCAACTCCACTAATTTCAAAATCACCTGAGATCACACGACCTCTACCACCTAAATTAGTTCTCTGGTGTAACAAAATCAAAACAGCAGCCACTGAAAAAACTGGAAAAAGCAAAAGAACAAAACTCAGTGGCTGAACTAAACTGAGGGGGCAAAAGCCCCCGGAGGGGACCCTGAAGGCCCCCAAAGAAATGCAGGACAAAATGCAAAAATATAGCACAAACACAAAAGAAGCAAAAGTCTTATCTGTAAGCAGGAGATGCAGACACGACACAGCAGGCTACAAGGGAAACTGGAATGAAGGATTCAGACCAGAACAATTGATCACCGGCAACCCTGATGGGAAAATGACTCCCTTATATAAGACCAGTCAGTAACACCTGATTCCCAGTCCTCACAATCTTCACTAGCACCGCTTGTAACCACCAGAGGGAGCCTCTGCTCAGAACTCATCTCAAACCCATTCACAACAACTTCCCTTCCGAGCCCAGACGTGCACCCATACAGTCGTTTTCTCACACATTTTGGGTATCAGCGTACTCAGGACAAATTGGACAACAACTTTTGGGGTCCAATTTCTCCTGTTACCCTTGTGAAAATAAAATATTTGGGGCGAAAAAATCATTTTTGTAAAAAAAAAAAAGATTTTTTATATTTACAGCTGTACGTTATAAACTTCTGTGAAGCACTTCGGGGTTCAAAGTGCTCACCACACATCTAGATAAGTTCCTTGAGGGGTCTAGTTTCCAAAATGGTGTCATTTGTGGGGGGTTTCCACTGTTTAGGCAGATCAGGAGCTCTCCAAACACGGCATGGCATCCAGCCAATTCTGCGTTGAAAAAGTCAAACGGCGCTCCTTCCCTTCCAAACTCTGCCATGCACCCAAACAGTGGTTTACCCCCACATATTGGGTATCAGCGTACTCAGGACAAATTGCACAATAACTTTTGGAGTCTTGTTACCCTTGGGAAAATAAAAATTGGGGTGAAAAGATCAATTTTGTGGAAAAAATATGATTTTTTAATTTTACGTCTCTACGTTATAAACTTGTATGAAGCACTTGGGGGTTCAAATTGCTCACCAAAGATCTAGATAAGTTCCTTTGGGGGTCTAGTTTCCCAAATGGGGTCACTTGTGGGGGGTTTCCACTGTTTAGGCACATCAGGGACTCTCCAAATGCAACATGGCGTCCAATCTCAATTCCAGCCAATTTTGGTTGGAAAAAGTCAAATGGTGCTCCTTCCATTCCGAGCTCTGCCATGCGCCCAAACAGTGGTTCCCCCCCACATATGGAGTATCAGCGTACTCAGGACAAATTGGAAAACAACTTTTGAGGTCCAATTTCTCCTGTTACCTATGGGAAAATAAAAAATTAGTGACTAAGAGATAATTTTTGTGGGAAAAAAATAGGATTTTTTATTTTCATGCCCGGGCATTATAAACTTGTGTGAAGCACTTGGGGGTTCAAAGTGCTCACCAAAGATCTAGATAAGTTCCTTAGGGGTCTAGCTTCCAAAATGGGGTCACTTGTGGGGGTTTCCACTGTTTAGGCTCATCTGGGGCACTACAAACGGAACATGACCCCCATCAATGTTTGCATTCCAAAAAGTTACTGCTTCCTTTCCAAGCCCTGCCGTGCGCCCAAACAGTTTCTCCCCCACATATGGGGTATCAGCATACTCAGGACAAATTGGACAACAACTTTTGGGGTCCAATTTCCTTGGGAAAAATCAAAAATTTGGGACTAAAAAATCATTTTTGTGGAATTTTTTTTTTTTTCACACCGAGGCATTATAAACTTTTGTGAAACACTTTGGGGTTCAAAGTGCTCACAACAGATCTAGATAAGTTCCTTAGGGGGTCTAGTTTCCAAAATGGTGTCACTTGTGGGGGGTTTCCACTGTTTAGGCGCATCAGGGCTCTCCAAACATGACATGGCGTCCAATCTCAACTCCAGCCAATTTTAGTTTGAAAAAGTCAAACGGCTCTCCTTCCCTTACGAGCTCTGCCGTGTGCCCAAACAGTGGTTTTCCCTCACATATAGGGTATTGGCGTACTCAGGAGAAATTGCACAACAACTTTATCTGCCCATTTTCTCCTTTTACCCTTGTGAAAATAAAAAAAGTTTGTCAAAGATCATTTTTGTAGCTAAAAAGTTAAATATTCATTTTTTCCTTCCACGTTGCTTCAGCTCCTGTGAAGCAGCTGAAGGGTTATTAAACTTCTTGAATGTGGTTTTGAGTACCTTGAGGGGTGCAGTTTTTAGAATGGTGTCACTTTTGGGTATTTTCTGCTATATAGACCCGTCAAAGTGTACTTCAAATTGTGAGTGGTCCCTAAAAATGGCTTTGTAAATTTTGTTGTAAAAATGAGAAATCACTGGTCAACTTTTAACCCTTATAATTTCTAACAAAAAAAAATTTTGGTCCAAAATTGTGCTGATGTAAAGTAGACATGTGGGAAATGTTATTTCTTATCTATTTGTGTGACATACTTCTCTGTTTTAAGGGAAAACAAATTCAAAGTTTGAAAATTGCAAAATTTCAAAATTTTCGCCATATTTGCGTTTTTTAAAAAATAAACGCAAGGTATATCGAAGAAATTTTACCACTAATGTGAAGTACAATATGTCACAAGAAAACAATCTCAGGATCGCGAAGATCCGTTGAAGCGTTCCAGAGTTATAACCTCATAAAGTGACAGTGGTCAGAATTGTAAAAATTGGCCCCGGTCATTAACGTGCAAACCACCTGGGGTGAAGGGGTTAAGCAGTGATGAGGCGTGACCCAAAGTTCAACCAAAGTCTTTTTCAATGCGTTACTTCACAGCATTATATGTTCCCTTCACACAAGTGCATATCATTAGTGTTCAGTTCACACCAATTCATAGCACAACATAGTACATGCATCCTTAAATCACAGCCTCCTTTAGTTTGCAGTCACTACACAAGCTAGTCCACCCCTGACCAGTTGCCGCGGGCAGCCGCAAGTCTGTATCAATGTCTTTTTACTCACGCACAGAGCGTACACAGCACTTGATATCCTCCGGATCGCAGCCGGGCACCATATCCATCTGTCTGCAGCCGTTACACACGCCAGTCTTTCTTCGGGCACAAAAACTGTCTACCTCCTGTTCACCTCTGGGCACAAGACATCCACATCCGAGACTAGTCACCGTGGATGACAGCAACAAATGTGTACGCTGTGGGTGCCAGGCCTATTGACTCCACTTACAGACTGGCTCTGCACCACCAACTGCTCTGAAGAGCAACAAGCAACAACTCACTCTGGCCCTGACACCGGATTTGACACTGACACACATACCCTATACTACAGGGCTTTTATCATAAAAACCTGAGGCCTTCTGTCACATGGAAAACCCGGGCCGGAAATGAAATGGACTGCACCACTAACATACTGTAGTCAGTTTCAAAACACACCTTCCAGAGCAGGTTTTCCCTACATCTGCCTTGGACACAAGCATGTCCAAGACTAGGACTTATTTTTATCATTTTTAGTCTGCATTGCAGTCACAGCTACGCTCATGACTGCCATGAACTCCTATGGCCTTCATACGCCTCAACCCGGGGAGAACACACAGTGACCGCTACCTGTGACATCGGTCTGCTTCACCATTGCTATCACAGCTACACTTGTGATTGCCATACACTCATATGGTCTTTATACACCTCTGTGCGCATCCTGGGGAAAACAAACAGTGACCCCTACCTGTGACATGGGTAACTGCCTCACACTAGCCTGTGAATCCATTGCAGCTCTTTGATTTTTAATAGTTTCACATGATCACCACCCCTCCTAATAGATGGTATGTGATCTACAATTCTAAATTTTAGATTTTTTAAAAAAAAAAAAATTCAGCAAGTCTTCCATAATGGCCCTCTGGCATACATGTACTGAAAATGGCATGTCTGCCTCTGACATGAGAGAAGGAAATTTCTCCTTGTACTGTGGCTCAAGAAAGGTGCACAGCCAGTTTTTCCTTTTTGTACAAAATGTGTTTCACATGAGGATCTTGGGAAAGGCATCTGGACATGAACTATGCCATGTGTGACAGACTACAAAAAGTCAAACGTTCAGTGTCCTCACCAGGATGAACACTAATCATTCTCTCCTGCTTACGACGCATCGCCTCCTCCTCCTCCTCCTCTTCAGGCAATTTATGCTGGACAGGCATGAAGCTGGGATAGGGAGTCCCCTCTGTAGCACAGACAAAAACTCTTGTTCCTTCTCACATCCTCCTCCTCCTCCTCCTCCTGTTCTGTTCCTCATCATCACCCAATGTGGCCTGAGAATATGATGTGAGGCTGGGCTGAGTGGTGTCAGCCACTGTAAAATCTTGCTCCATAGACACCTGCTCGGCATTCAACCTTCCCCTTTGAGATTCTGCAGTGAATGTTTTAATAGACAGAGCAGCAGGATGGTTATACTGATAATAGCATCTTCTGCACTCACCATCTGTTGCAGTACTCAAAGTTTTGAAGAACCTCACATATATCAGC
The DNA here is from genome assembly GCA_033576555.1 of Oophaga sylvatica. Taxonomy (NCBI): domain Eukaryota; kingdom Metazoa; phylum Chordata; class Amphibia; order Anura; family Dendrobatidae; genus Oophaga; species Oophaga sylvatica. The sequence continues at coordinate 23,526 of JARQOD010007103.1, read as the reverse complement.
AATTCACATCCACTCAGCAGTTGTTATGTGTGGGGGCTGAGTATTACTCTGAGGCCGGGATCACACGTGCGAGATACTCGCATGATTCTCATGCAAGTCTCTCACATGAACACCCGGCACTACCGCCGGCACTCGGACCGGAGCGTGCGGCTGCATGTATTTCTATGCAGCCTCAGGCTCTGGTCCGAGTGCCGGCGGCAGCGGTGGGTGCTCATGCGAGAGACTTGCACGAGAATCATGCTAGTTTCTCACATGTGTGATCCTGGCCTAACCAGCATTGCGAAGCTGGAATTTAAAACCATCACTGATTGTGGAAACTTCACACTAGACTTTAAGCAGCTTGGATTGTCTGTCTCTCCACTCTTCCTCCAGACTCTGGGACCTTGAATTCCATGGTCTAGTGTGAAGAATCCACAATCAGTGATGGTTTCAGGAGCCATGTCATCTGCTGTTGTAGGTCCACTGTATTTTATCAAGACCAAAGTCAGCGCAGCTGTCTACCAGGAACTTTAAGAGTACTTTATGCTTCCCTCTGCCAAAAAGCTTACTGGAGGTGGAAATTTCATTCTCCAGCAGGAATTGACACCTGTCCACACTGCCAAAAGTACCAATTCCTGGTTTAAAAACAACAGTATCACTGTGCTTGATTGGCCAGCAAACTCGCCTAAGCTAAATCTCATAAAGAATCTATGGTGTATTGTCAAGAGGAAGATGAGAGACACCAGACACAACAATGCAGACAAGCTGAAGGCTGCTATCAAAGCAACCTTGGCTTCCATAACACCTCAGCAGTGCCACAGGCTGATACCCTCCATGCCACGCCGCACTGATGCCGTAATTGATGCAAAAGGAGCCCCAACCAAGTATTGAGTGCATTTACTGAACATACAGTCATGGCCAAAAGTTTTGAGAATGACACAAATATTATATTTTCACATGATCTGCTGCCCTCTGGTTTTTATGTGTGTTTGACAGATGTTTTTATCACAGACAGAAATATAATTGCAAACATATGAGTAACAAAAGCTTATATTGACAGTTAGAATGAGTTAATGCAGCAAGTCAATATTTGCAGTGTTGACCCTTCTTCTTCAGGACCTCTGCAATTCTCCCTGGCATGCTCTCAATCAACTTCTGGACCAAATCCTGACTGATAGCAGTCCATTCTTGCACAATCAATGCTTTCATTTTGTCAGAATTTTTAGGTTTTTGTTTGTCCACCCGTCTCTTGATGATTGACCACAAGTTCTCAATGGGATTAAGATCTGGGGAGTTTCCAGGCCATGGACCCAAAATCTCTATGTTTTGTTCCCTGAGCCATTTAGTTATCACCTTTGCTTTATGGCAAGGTGCTCCATCATGTTGGAAAAGGCATTGTTGATCGCCAAACTGCTCTTGGAGGGTTGGGAGAAGTTGCTCTTGGAGGACATTCTGGTACCATTCTTTATTCATGGCTGTGTTTTTAGGCAAGACTGTGAGAGAGCCGATTCCCTTGGCTGAGAAACAACCCCACACATGAATGGTTTCAGAATGGTTAACAGTTGGCATGAGACAAGACTGGTGGTAGCGCTCACCTTGTCTTCTCCGAATGAGGCGTTTTCCTGATGTCCCAAACAATCGAAAAGGGGATTCATCAGAGAAAATAACTTTACCCCAGTCCTCAGCAGTCCACTGCCTGTACCTTTTGCAGAATATCAGTCTGTCCATGATGTTTTTTCTGGAGAGAAGTGGCTTCTTTGCTGCCCTCCTTGAGACCAGGCCTTGCTCCAAGAGTCTCCACCTCACAGTGCGTGCAGATGCCCTCACACCTGCCTGCTGCCATTCCTGAGCAAGCTCTGCACTGCTGGTAGCCCGATCCCACAGCTGAAACACTTTTAAGAGATGGTCCTGGTGCTTGCTGGTCTTTCTTGGGCGCCCTGGAGTCTTTTTGGCAACAATGGAACCTCTCTCCTTGAAGTTCTTGATGATGCGATAGATTGTTGACTGAGGTGCAATCTTTCTAGCTGTGATACTCTTCCCTGTTAGGCCATTTTTGTGCATTGCAATGATGACTGCACGTGTTTCTTTAGAGATAACCATGGTTAACAGAAGAGAAACAATGATGCCAAGCACCAGCCTCCTTTTAAAGTGTCCAGTGGTGTCATTCTAACTTAATCATGACAGATTGATCTACAGCCATGTCCTCATCAACACCCACACCTGTGTTAATGGAGCAATCACTGAAAAGAGGTTAGCTGGTCCTTTTAAGGCAGGGCTGCAATGATGTTGAAATGTGTTTTGGGGGATAAAGTTCATTTTCTAGCCAAATGTTGACTTTGCAAGTAATTGCTGTTAAGCTGATCACTCTTTATAACATTCTGGAGTATATGCAAATTGCCATTAGAAAAAGTGAAGCAGTAGACTTTGTAAAAATTAATATTTGTGTCATTCTCAAAACTTTTGTCCATGACTGTACATTTCAGTAGGCCAACATTTTGGATTTTAAAATAATTTTTTTCCAAGCTAGTGCTATAAAGTATTCTAGTTTACTGAGATAATGACTTTTGGGTCAAGCCATAATCATCAACATTAACAGAAATAAACACGTGAAATAGATCACTCTGTTTGTAATGACTCTATATAATATATGAGTTTCACTTTTTGTATTGAAGAACTGAAAAAAATTAACTTTTGATGATATTCTAATTTTGTGGGATGCACCTGTACTTTAAGGTTCAAGCATGGTCTAAAGGTTGATGTCTCTTTTAAATTTAGCATAGGATTATTGGGTCATGCTGCCTGCCATGTGTTTTATTGTTTCATCGTCAGAATCAAAAATACACATTCGTGACCACCGGTATATGGAGCCTCTTGCCTTCTGAGTTTTTTTTATCCTTTTTGTTCAATTTTTAAGCTAGTGGTGTCTTGTCGCATAGTGATGCTTGGCTATAAATATTGTTCCACACATTCTGTTACTAGGGGTTTTGATAAAATGCAATGGAATTTTTGTGATATATAACACTGCCTAGTGATAAAAAGGCAGAGATAAGTCAAGTGAATTAAAAACAACTCAAGCAATGTTAGAACTGTGATTTATTTGCTATAATCTCTTTAGTAGAATACAAATTCAAGATATTTCTTGAACTTGTATAAATGGAAGGCCTTCATGAATTGCATCAATGCAGGAAGAAAAACACATAATCAAAAGATACCTAACCACAGCAAATTGATTTTTCCATTGCCATTTCTACAATAAGAAAGTAAAAAATAGAGAGAAAGTTAAAAAAGATGGTATCGGGTGAATTCATCCTGATTCTACACTTTTATAAGTAAATACATAAATATATTTATGTGTGTATATGTACAATTCATAACTCATTCCACATACTATATATACTAACTTTGTTTTTAATGCAATGTTTTGAAATAAATTGCTTTTCAAATATTGTGCAGCAGACGTCTGGATTATGCTAAGAATAGAAATTGAGGAATGACTGATTTCAATGTTTATATAACTTATTTGAGCTCGCATTGTTGCTCTTTATATATATATATGTGAGGGTGTATTTGTATAAATATTCTTATTCTCATATAGGTCATTGAGTAGATTTGTATATGCCATTCAGTAAATCTGTATATATATTATATATTTATTTTTCTGTTGTGTTTTTATTTTGCAACAAAAATGCTTGAACATGTTCTTACTGCGTTTTGGCATCTTTGTAAATTAGTAATATTCAATTAGTAATTATTGATGGGTGAGCACTAGTGTTGAGCATTCCGATACCGCAAATATCGGGTATCGGCCGATATTCGCGGTATCGGAATTCCGATACTGAGTTCCGATACTTTTGCTATATCATATACCGGAATCGGAAGTTCCCAGAATGCTATGAGAGGCAGTGTGATTTGATTCAGCCAATGAGGAATCTTAACAAGTGTGGGCACATCCTGTAATGCTGCGGTCATGTTAACTAATGGCATGGCTGTGATTGGCTGCTGAAATGATGTAAGAATGCACTATAAAAGGCGCCGCCGCCATTTTGGTTTCACTCTGCTGTGAATTCAGTTAGGGACAGAACACTGCACTTCTGACTCTGAGGGACAGTTAGAGATTGAATTTTGTGAACTGTTCTTTAGGCAGGCTATTTTACCAACCGCTGTGTAAAGCTTCCTTTTGCCTTGCAGTGCTGTTTTCACAGCTCTCTGCAAGGTCTGTGTGTGAGTGCAGGTGACGCTGCAGTTTGGTCTGCATCTGGTTGCACGTGTGTCACTGCCTCATCCTTTTATATTTTTTTTAGCCTTTCAGAGCTAGTGAACAATTGTGTGCAGTGTTCACGGCTGTCTGTGAGGTCTCTGTGAGTGCAGCTCACGCTGAAGTTAGTTCTGCATCCACTTCTGGTTGTAGTCTGCTAAGCGTGTGTCACTGCCTTATCCTTTTATTTTTTTTGTAATTGGTGCTGCTTCATTCAATTTCAATTAACTCTCATCTATTAGTGTGCCGCACTTCCATCCGTATCCAATACATTGGTTGCAAACACTATAGAAGTACATAGCGGAGCCTTTCAGAGCTAGTGAACAGTTGTGTGCAGTGTTCACGGCTGTCTGTGAGGTCTCTTTGTGAGTGCAGCTCATGCTGAAGTTAGTTAGTTCTGCAGTTTGGTCTGCATCTGGTTGCACGTGTGTCACTGCCTCATCCTTTTATTTTTTTTTTAGCCTTTCAGAGCTAGTGAACAATTGTGTGCAGTGTTCACGGCTGTCTGTGAGGTCTCTGTGAGTGCAGCTCACGCTGAAGTTAGTTCTGCATCCACTGCTGGTTGTAGTCTGCTAAGCGTGTGTCACTGCCTCATCCTTTTTGTTTTTTTGTAATTGGTGCTGCTCAATTCAATTTAAATATAACTCTCTCCTATTAGTGTGCCGCGCTTCCATCCGTATCCAATACATTGGTTGCAAACACTAGATAGGAGTAGATAGAGGAGCCTTTTGGCTGGTTTGCGGCCTGCAGGACTAGTCAGATTAGTATTACCCTATTTTTTGTAGCCTTATCTATTGCATTCCTGCATTGTAATAGCTACAAAAAGTTTGTGATACTATCGATTGTACATCTTTTGTCTCAATCACAACCTTTGTTTTTTTTTTTTAAAAAAACAACAAAAAAGTTAATAAAGTTCACCAAACACTACACTTGACAGTTGCTAGGCCACATTAGCTCATATAAAAGTGTAGTCCACACTTAATAAACTTATACCTGTTAGCAGCTGTTCAGGAATAAGCACACTAAGGCCTTAGTAGTTTTCTGCCTATCTTTATCAATCTACCAAGATGAAGAAGGCAGGGAGTAAGGCACGTGGTCGTGGGTGTGGAGTTTCAGCAGGGAGAGGACGTGGGGATTCTGTGCCTGCTGCGGCCACCAGTGACACAGCATCCACCAGTTTTCCCCGTGAGCGGTCCTTTATGCGCAGCTTTGTAGGAGCTCGCCGTACTCCCCTGCTGCGGGAAGAACAAATTGAAGCCGTTGTCGGATGGATACCAGCTAACGCATTGACTTCAATTGCTTCCACCTCCTCTCAGGACCAGAGCACTGAAGAGCAACCATCTGTCTCTTCACCACCTGCCAAATTGCCCAGGCAGTCAGAGAGTTCTGTACAGGACCCAGCTCAGTCTCTACTTCTGTTCTCTGAATCTGTTGGCTTGGAAAGAGGGGGCCAGCCAAGCAGCATTCTAGAATGTGAAGAAGAGGGAGTATGCAGTGATGCGCAACTGCTTTGTCTCTCTGAATCTGAAGAGGCGGGTGAGCCAGTGCCGTTTGTCAGCACACCGCAGAATGCATCTGATGATGTTGAGACTCAGGTGCCCGTTTCTGTTGCGCATGGTGCTGGCCAGACGACCCAGGAGAAGCAGGTGTTTGAAGAGGGTAGTGGAGATGATGAGGTCCTTGACCCATCATGGCGTGAGGAACAGGAAGGTGGTGGGAGCAGCTCTGAGGAAGAGATTCCCCCAACGGTCCAAACAGGAGGGAGAGGTAGGGTGCAGACTCGGTTGCCTGTAGCCTCCACTTTGGCACCCGTTCTGAGCAGTTCTCTTCCAAAAGCTAAATCGGGCGCTTCCAGGACTTGCAGTGTGTGGCCCTTTTTTGACACATTTGCAGATGACATTTGCTATGTCAAATGCAAGCTGTGTAATCAAAAAGTCAAAAGAGGTAAAAGTGTCAGCAACCTCAATAACACAAATATGTGGAAACATGTGCTTACCAAGCACATGGTGGAGTTACAAAGACACACTGGAGACGTAGGCCAACCTACAGCACCACCTACATCTTCAGCTCGTCTTGTAGCCTCTTCCTCCAGCTCACACACAGCTGGTTCGGTTTCCTCACAGGATCGCCCTGGAAGAACCTCTGGCACTGGTGTACAGAGACACAGTGTAATTATACCCACAGCACCAAGTTCCCTGTCATTCTCACACTCCCAGGCCACTGTACAGCCATCGGTAGCACAGGCATGGGAGAAAAGGTGGCCCTACTCGGCAAACCATCCCCGAGCACAGGCTCTGAATGCTAGCATTGCAAAACTCCTGTCCCTTGAAATGCTGTCATTCAGGCTGGTGGAGACTGACACATTCCGTAACTTCATGGCAGGCATTGGCAGTCCCACAATACAACGTGCCCAGCCGCTTTTATATCAGCAGGCAAGCCGTCCCTGCCCTGCAAAAGCATGTGGAGGGAAAAATTAAACATGCGCTACTAAACGCCGTCAGTAGCAAGGTCCACCTGACCACCGATGCGTGGACCAGTACCCATGGACAGTGACGACACCTTTCCCTCACTGCCCATTGGGTCAATGTTGTGGAGCCGGGTACAGATCTTGAGAGTGGCGCTGTACATGTTCTGCCAACTCCAAGGATTGCAGGAATCCAGTCTGTACGGATTGACTCCTCCTCCTACTCCAGTTCCTTAGAATCATCGCTGCAGGAGCCATCATGGACTACCTCCACATGGACCCGTGAACGCTTACCTGTTACGACCAATATGAGCACAGCCGTGGCCAAACATCAACAGGCCGTCCTGAAATTAATTTCGATAGGGAATCGAAGCCACACAGCGCAGGAGCTCTGTAATGCCATCAAGTAGGAGAGCAACGTGTGGTTTGTGCCAGCGAATCTCCAGCCAGGCTTGGTAGTGTGTGACAATGGCCAAAATCTGGTGGCAGCTCTGGGCCTAGGCAACCTCACTCACATACCATGTCTGGGACATGTGCTCAACTTGGTCGTGCAGAGTTTTTTGAGGGACTATCCGGATCTTGATGCACTGCTGCACAAGGTCCGCCTAGAGTGCGCTCACTTGCGGCGTTCCAGCATGGCCAGATCGTGCATTGCAGCTCTGCAACGCTGATTCCACCTTCCGGAACATCGCATCATATGTGACCTACCCATCAGGTGGAATTCCACGTTACATACAGTTAGGTCCATAAATATTTGGACAGAGACAACATTTATCTAATTTTGGTTCTAGACATTACCACAATGAATTTGAAACAAAACAAATCAGATGCAGTTGAAGTTCAAACTTTCAGCTTTCATTTGAGGGTATCCACATTAAAATTGGATGAAGGGTTTAGGAGTTTCAGCTCCTTAACATGTGCCACCCTGTTTTTAAAGGGACCAAAAGTAATTGGACAGATTAAATAATTGTAAATAAAATGTTCATTTCTAGTACTTGGTTGAAAACCCTTTGTTAGCAATGACTGCCTGAAGTCTTGAACTCATGGACATCACCAGACACTGTGTTTCCTTCTTTTTGATGCTCTGCCAGGCCTTCACCGCGGTGGTTTTCAGTTGTTGTTTGTTTGTGGGCCTTTCTGTCTGAAGTTTAGTCTTTAACAAGTGAAATGCATGTTCAATTGGGTTGAGATCAGGTGACTGACTTGGCCATTCAAGAATATTCCACTTCTTTGCTTTAATAAACTCCTGGGTTGCTTTGGCTTTATGTTTTGGGTCATTGTCCATCTGTAGTATGAAACGACGACCAATCAGTTTGGCTGCATTTGGCTGGATCTGAGCACACAGTATGGCTCTGAATACCTCAGAATTCATTTGGCTGTTTCTGTCCTGTGTAACATCATCAATAAACACTAGTGACCCAGTGCCACTGGCAGGCATGCATGCCCAAGCCATCACACTGCTTCCGCCATGTTTTACAGATGATGTGGTATGCTTTGGATCATGAGCTGTACCACGCCTTCGCCATACTTTTCTCTTTCCATCATTCTAGTAGAGGTTGATCTTGGTTTCATCTGTCCAAAGAATGTTCTTCCAGAACTGTGCTGGCTTTTTTAGATGTTTTTTAGCAAAGTCCAGCCTAGCCTTTTTATTCTTGATTCTTATGAGTGGCTTGCACCGTGCAGTGAACCCTCTGTATTTAATTTCATGCAGTCTTCTCTTTATGGTAGATTTGGATATTGATACGCCTACCTCCTGGAGAGTGTTGTTCACTTGGTTGGCTGTTGTGAAGGGGTTTCTCTTCACCATGGAGAGTATTCTGCGATCATCCACCACTGTTGTCTTCCGTGGGCGCCCAGGTCTTTTTGCATTGATGAGTTCACCAGTGCTTTCTTTCTTTCTCAGAATGTAACAAACTGTAGATTTTGCCACTCCTAAAGTTGTAGCAATTTCTCGGATGGGTTTTTTTCTGTTTTTTGCAGCTTAAGGATAGCTTGTTTCACCTGCATGGAGAGCTCCTTTGACCGCATGTTTCCTTCACAGCTAAACCTTCCAAATGCAAACACCACACCTCAAATCAACACCAGCCCTTTTATCTGCTTAATTGAGAATGATATAATGAAGGGATTGCCCACACCTGTCCATGAAATAGCCTTGGAGTCAATTGTCCAATTACTTTTGGTCCCTTTAACCCCTTCCCGACCCATGACGCCACGTAGGCGTCATGAAAACCTGTGCCAATCCGACCCATGACGCCTATGTGGCGTCATGAAAGGATCTCGTCCCTGCGGGCCGGGAGACCGGGGTCACTCAAAGGTCACTTGACCCGCAGTTACAGGACCCTTTGTGCTTCACCACAGGGGGGTTGGCTTAACCCCCACGTGGCCACGATCGCTCTGATTGGCTGTTAAAAGTGAAACAGCCAATCAGAGCAATGTGTAATATTTCACCAATTTAATTGGTGAAATATTACAATCCAGCTATGGCCGATGCTGCAATAGCATCTGCCATGGCTGGAGACCGAGCCCTGACCCCCCCCACACCGAGTCACGGCGGTGATCGGCCGCCGCCACCGAAAGATGGCAGCGATCGGTCACCGCCGTCACTTACAGCTCCCCTCCTCTTTTGGTCCACTGCCCCCACTTCCTATCCCCCCCCCAGCCTTCCGACCCCCCTACTCACCTCTCCCGATTGTCACGCTGTATAGCAGATATATATATATATATGTGATGTAAGTAATCTATATCAAATGGGCAACATACTATATAACATGCGCATAGTTATATGATAACATAGAATTACCTGACAGAATGTCCAGTGGGTCAATACGGAATCCGTTATACGCTGTCTCCGGCTAGAGGGTGACCGGGGTCTATGCTGACCCTACACTGGGGTCCTAACTAATCCCTCTACCTGGAGGTACTGTTAAAGGTACAGAGGTCCAGGCCACCAGCGTAAACCCTGTCTCCTATCAATCCCTGCCAACTGTAATCTAGTCCTAAGAAGGACCCTGATTACCACCAAAGGGAATGAACAGGTAACGGTTAATGAACAGAAAGACATACAAGACAGACAAGAAATAAAGTAAATAAAGTCTTACATACAACACTCACACACAGTAGGAACACCTAAGGTCTCAGAGATAAACTATAAGCTGTAAGAGTAAAAACAACTAAGGAACTCTTAGCTTAAATATTCTCAGAACCGATCCAGTCTGCTAGACTACATGAATGCTTTCACCGGCATCTAACAAGCAGACTGGCAGGTATATGAAGGAATCTAATTAGAACATAATCAAAAGCAGCCGGGCGAGGCTGGACCTAGTCTTAGCAAAGAGCTAGGTAAAATTAACTCCCTCATTACCAAACACAAAGAAACAGCAACTCAGCTGTGAGAAGTCAGAGTGTGTAATCGCGACGATCCTCGTGGCGATACACCCATGACAGTACCCCCCCCTCTACGAGGGGACTCCGGACCCTCAGGGCCAGGTCTGCCCGGGTGAGTTGTGTGAAAGGTCCGAACCAATCGATCTGCGTTAACATCAGACGCAGGGACCCACGTCCTCTCCTCAGGACCATACCCCCTCCAATGAACCAAGTACTGAAGGGATCGGCGACTGAGACGTGAGTCAATGATTTTCGACCCATGAAATTCCACGTTATCATTGACCACCACTGAAGGAGGAGGTAGAGGTGACGGTATGACTGGTGCCACATACTTTTTAAGTAATGACTTGTGAAACACATTATGAATTTTAAACGTAGGAGGGAGGTCCAGACGAAATGCCACAGGATTAATTATGGAACTGATCCTGTACGGCCCGATGAATCTGGGACCCAACCTCCAGGAGGAAACTTTAAGTTTTATATTCCTGGTAGACAACCAAACCAGATCGTTCACCTTCAGATCTAGACCAGAAACTCTCCCCCTATCAGCCATCCGTTTGTAACGGTTCCCCGTAACCTTCAGTCTTAACCGATCTGGAACTATCAGTCTCCCTGGAAGTCCCACAGGGGCGTCCCCCTGAGCCCCCAATACCTCCCCCTCAAGCTCAGAGCATACAGCTGACACTACAACTCCCTCCTGAGGAATTGGAACCGGATCATCCGTCTTCCCGGCCCCTGGGAAAGTACGAGATAAAGCATCAGGAAGCAACTTTATTGAGCAGTCATATGCGCGATGAGGAGGTAACTCTTTACACCCCTCCTCTGAGAACATCTCCCCAAAGTCCTCCAGAAAAGGAGACAAAGTCCTAGGCACAACCGCACCGATGACCGTGCTCATGCAGTTATTCCTGCAAAATTCACCCCACTGGCTTATCTTTCTGGATTGCCAATCAATCACTGGGTTATGTTTAGCCAACCAAGGAAGTCCCAACACAATAGGAGTAGGTAGACCCTCCAACACATAACAAGACAATTGCTCTTTATGTATTGCCCCTACTCGAAGATCTATGTTATGAACAGCTTGTACCAAGCTACCTTGACCGAGAGGTCTAGAATCAATAGAGACTATAGGGACCGGTTTGGCCAATATACTCAGTTGCATACCATGCACCTGGGCAAACCGAGCGTCCACCAGATTAGCCCCGGACCCACTATCAAGAAAAACAGAAATCCTCTCAGTTCTAGTACCAATCACCACCTCCGCAGGCACGAGAAACTGAGAGGGATTTGGGACGAAATACACACTCCCAGGTTAACTCCTTTGCTCAAAGAGGCCCGGGATGGACACCCCCCAACAAAATGTCCCTCTCTCCCGCAAAAGAAACACCTTCTAGTCTTGCGGCGCACCGCCGATTCCCTCCTACAAAAAGATGTCCCTCCCAACTGCATGGGTTCCTCAGAACAGACCAGGGGAACCTCAGTATAAGGGACTTTAGTAGTAGGTGGAGTCATCACGGGAGGCGGAGTTACCTCGCGTCTTCCCCGAATTCGTCTATCAATGCGAATAGCGAGGGCCATAGCAGCCTCCAGTGATGGAGGAGAATCATACTGAGCCAACACATCCTTTAATTTGTCAGACAACCCTTGACAAAACTGGCTCCTAAGAGCTGGATCATTCCACTGAGTATCTGTTGCCCATCTACGGAACTCAGAAGAATATTCCTCCGCTGGACGATTTCCTTGCCGTATTTTACGTAACTTTGCTTCAGCAAGGGAAACTCGATCCGGATCATCATATACCAGACCCAGGGCAGTAAAAAATCGATCCACTGACTGGAGATCTGGGGAGCCTGGAGGAATGGAGAACGCCCAAGCTTGAGGGTCCCCTTGTAAGAGTGAGATAACAATTCCCACCCTCTGCTCTTCACTCCCAGATGACCGAGGCCGCAGCCGAAAGTACAATTTACATGCCTCCCGGAAAGTAAAAAATTTGTCCCGCCCACCAGTGAACCTGTCCGGGAGAGCAACCTTAGGTTCAGATCTGGTTTGCTCCGGGGGGGACAAAACCTTGGACTTAATGTCTGCAAACTCCATGGACAACCCCTGCAACTGCCGTGCCAGCTGGGCTACTGGATCCATGACAGCTGGGGAGAATCTTTAGTATGGGCCGGTGAAAATGTCACGCTGTATAGCAGATATATATATATGTGATGTAAGTAATCTATATCAAATGGGCAACATACTATATAACATGCGCATAGATATATGATAACATAGAATTACCTGACAGAATGTCCAGTGGGTCAATACGGAATCCGTTATACGCTGTCTCCGGCTAGAGGGTGACCGGGGTCTATGCTGACCCTACACTGGGGTCCTAACTAATCCCTCTACCTGGAGGTACTGTTAAAGGTACAGAGGTCCAGGCCACCAGCGTAAACCCTGTCTCCTATCAATCCCTGCCAACTGTAATCTAGTCCTAAGAAGGACCCTGATTACCACCAAAGGGAATGAACAGGTAACGGTTAATGAACAGAAAGACATACAAGACAGACAAGAAATAAAGTAAATAAAGTCTTACATACAACACTCACACACAGTAGGAACACCTAAGGTCTCAGAGATAAACTATAAGCTGTAAGAGTAAAAACAACTAAGGAACTCTTAGCTTAAATATTCTCAGAACCGATCCAGTCTGCTAGACTACATGAATGCTTTCACCGGCATCTAACAAGCAGACTGGCAGGTATATGAAGGAATCTAATTAGAACATAATCAAAAGCAGCCGGCGAGGCTGGACCTAGTCTTAGCAAAGAGCTAGGTAAAATTAACTCCCTCATTACCAAACACAAAGAAACAGCAACTCAGCTGTGAGAAGTCAGAGTGTGTAATCGCGACGATCCTCGTGGCGATACACCCATGGCACCGATCCACCGATGTCCCACGATCGGGCCCGGCGTCCGCCCGGGCCTCTTCATGGGCGCCGCCATATTGGAAAATGGCGGGCGCATGCGCAGTGCATCCGCCGGCGCATGCGCAGTGCGCCCCCCAGTGTTCAAAAATTTATTTTGATCACTGTGATAAACTGTCACAGTGATCAAAATAAAAAAAAGTAAATGAACCCCCCCTTTATCATAGGTAGGGACAAATAAAAAAAATAAAGAATTTTTTTTTTTTTTCCTAGCGGATTTTGCTGCTGATCCGCAGCTGATTTTGCTGCGGATCCACGGCGGATATCGCTGCTTATCCGCGGCGGATATCGCTGCTTATCCGCGGCGGATTTCGCTGCTGATCCGCGGCGGATTTCGCTGCTGATCCGCGGCGGATTTCGCTGCTGATCCGCGGCGGACATCGCTGCTGATCCGCGGCGGACTTCGCTGCGGATCCGCTGCGGATTTCGCTGCTGATCGGCGGCGGATTTCGCTGCTGATCCGCGGCGGATTTCGCTGCTGATCGGCGGCGGATTTCGCTGCTGATCAGCGGCGGATTTCGCTGCTGATCGGCGGCGGATTTCGCTGCTGATCCGCAGCGGATTTCGCTGCTGATCGGCGGCGGATTCCGCTGCTGATCCGCAGCGGATTTCGCTGCTGATCGGCGGCGGACTTCGCTGCGGATCCGCTGCGGATTTCGCTGCTGATCGGCGGCGGATTTCGCTGCTGATCGGCGGCGGATTTCGCTGCTGATCGGCGGCGGATTTCGCTGCTGATCCGCAGCGGATTTCGCTGCTGATCGGCGGCGGATTTCGCTGCTGATCCGCGGCGGATTTCGCTGGATTTCGCTGCTGATCCGCGGCGGATTTCGCTGCTGATCCGCGGCGGATTTCGTTGCTGATCCGCGGCGGATTTCGCTGCTGATCCGCGGCGGATTTTGCTGCTGATCCGCGACTGATTTTGCTGCTGATCCGCGGCTGATTATCTGCTGATTCATCTGCGCTAGCGGGTATAGCATAACGCGATCGCGTTATGCTATACCGTTACCAGCCGGTCAACGCTACGTGTTGAACGGGCTGGTAAAACGCAATATGAACCCAGCCTTAGGGTTAGAACTTGGGTTAGGGTTAGCATTAGGGCTAAGGTTAGAATTACGGTTAGGGTTGGAATTTGGGTTAGGGTTGGAATTAGGGTTAGGTTTGGAATTAGGGTTAAGGTACTGCCACACTAAGCTATCCCGCTAGCGATCTCGTTAGCGTTGCATACTAATGAGATCGCTAGCGGGATTGTTTCTATATCGCTAAATGCGGCCACATTTAGCGATATAGTTAACGACGCTATCGCCGTTAGTGATCTTCTTAACGACTTTAGCGGTACAAAAGTACCGCTAAATCGCTAAGAAAAGGTGCCACACAGCGATAAGATACTTACCCAGCGGGAGCGCCAGCGATGAAATAGGGTCCGGAGCGATTCCAGCGACGAGCGAGATCACAGCAGGAAGCTCGTCGCTGGAAGCTGCCGCACTGAACAATATCGCTAACGGGATCGCTAAATAGTGACGTTTTTTAGCGATCCCGTTAGCGATATTGTTTAGTGTGGCATACCCTTTAGGCTTGTAGTTAGGTTTATGATTAGAGTTGGGATTAGGGTTAGGGGTGTGTTGGGGTTAGGGTTATGATTAGGGTTTGTATTAGGGTTAGGTTGTGTGTAGGCGTTAGGGGTGTGTTGGGGTTAGGGTTGGAGTTAGAATTGAGGGGTTTCCACTATTTAGGCACATCAGGGGGTCTCCATACGCGACATGGCGCCACCATTGATTCCTGCAAATTTTGCGTTCAAAAAGTCAAACAGTGCTCCCTTTATTCCAAGCCCCGACGTATGCCCAAACAGTGGTTTATCCCCACATATGACGTATCAGCGTACTCGGGAAAAATTGCACAACAACTTTGGGGGTTCTAATTTCTCCTGTTAACATTGGGAAAAAAATTGGGGACTAAAAATTATTTTTGTGGAAAAAAAATGATTTTATATTTTCACGGCTCTGCGTTATAAACTTCTGTGAAGGACTTGGAGATTCAAAGTGCTCACCACACATCTAGAGGAGTTCCTTGGGGATCTAGTTTCCAAAATGGGGTCACTTGGGGGAGTTTCTACTGTTTAGGCACATCAGTGACTCTGCAAACGTAACATGACGCCCGAAGACCATTCCATCAAGTGGGCATTTCAAAAGGTCACTACTTCCCATCCGAGCCCCGACGTGTGCCCATACAGTAGTTTTCTCCCACATATGGGATATCAGCATACTCAGGACAAATTGGACAACAACTTTTGGGGTCTAATTTCTCATGTTACCCTTGCGAAAATAAAAAAATTGGGGACTAAAAGATCCTGATTGTGGAAAAAATATAATTTTTTTATTTTCATGCCCGGGCGTTATAAACTCTGTGTAGCCCTTGGGGGTTCAAAGTGCTCACCACACATCTAGATAAGTTCTTTGCGGTGTCTAGTTTCCAAAATGGGGTCACTTGTGGGGAGTTTCTACTGTTTAGGCGCATCAGGGGCTCTGCAAACGTAACAAGATGCCCGCAGAACATTCCATCAAGTTGGCATTTCAAAGCGTCACTACATCCCTTCCGAGCCCTGACGTGTGCCCAAACAGTGGTTACCCCCACATATGGGGTACTAGCGTACTCAGGACAAACTGGACAACAACTTTCGGGGTCCAATTTCTCCTGTAACCATTGTGAAAATAAAAAATTAGTGGGCTAAAAAATCATTATAAACTTCTTAAAAGCACCTGGGGGGTTCAAAGTGCTCACTATGCATCTAGATAAGTTCCTTAGGGCGTCTAGTTTCCAAAATGGGGTCACTTGTGGGGAGCTCCAATGTTTAGGCACACAGGACTCTCCAAATGCGACATGGCAACCGCTAAATATTCCAGCATATTTTCTATTCAAAAAGTCAAAGGGCGCTCCTTCCCCTTCTGAGCCCTGCCGTGCGCCCAAACAGTGGTTTATGATCACAAATGAGGTATCTGTGTACTCAGGAGAAATTGCCCAACAAATTTAGAATCCAATTTATACTGTTGCCCATGTGAAAATGAAAAAAACTGAGGCTAAATGAAAATTTTTGTGAAAAAAAGTACTTTCTTTTTTTTACGGATAATTTGTGAAGCACCTGGGGGTTCAAAGTGCTCACTATGCATCTAGATAAGTTCCTTAGGGGTCTAGTTTCCAAAATGGGGTCACTTGTGGGGGAGCTCCAATGTTTAGGCACACAGGGACTCTCCAAATGCGACATGGCAACCGCTAAATATTCCAGCATATTTTCCATTCAAAAAGTCAAATGGCGCTCCTTCCTTCTGAGCCCTGCCGTGCGCCCAAACAGTGGTTTATGACCACATATGAGGTATCTGTGTACTCAGGAGAAATTGGCCAACAAATTTTAGGATCCAATTTATACTGTTGCCCATGTGAAAATGAAAAAAACTGAGGCTAAAAGAAATTTTTTGTGAAAAAAAGTACTTTCTTTTTTTTACGGATCAATTTGTGAAGCACCTGGGGGTTCAAAGTGCTCACTATGCATCTAGATAAGTTCCTTAGGGGTCTAGTTTCCAAAATGGGGTCACTTGTGGGGGAGATCCAATGTTTAGGCACACAGGGACTCTCCAAATGCGACATGGCAACCGCTAAATATTCCAGCATATTTTCCATTCAAAAAGTCAAATGGCGCTGCTTCCCTTCTGAGCCCTGCCATGCGCCCAAACAGTGGTTTATGACCACATATGAGGTATCTGTGTACTCAGGAGAAATTGCCCAACACTTTTAGGATCCAATTATACTGTTGCCCATGTGAAAATGAAAAAACTGAGGCTAAAAGAAAATTTTTGTGAAAAAAAAGTACTTTCTTTTTTTTACAGATCAATTTGTGAAGCACCTGGGGGTTCAAAATGATCACTATGCATCTAGATAAGTTCCTTAGGGGGTCTAGTTTCCAAAATGGGGTCACTTGTGGGGGAGCTCCAATGTTTAGGCACACAGGGACTCTCCAAATGCGACATGGCAACCGCTAAATATTCCAGCATATTTTCCATTCAAAAAGTCAAATGGCGCTGCTTCCCTTCTGAGCCCTGCCATGCGCCCAAACAGTGGTTTATGACCACATATGAGGTATCTGTGTACTCAGGAGAAATTGCCCAACAAATTTTAGGATCCAATTTATACTGTTGCCCATGTGAAAATGAAAAAAACTGAGGCTAAAAGAAAATTTTTGTGAAAAAAAAGTACTTTCTTTTTTGTACAGATCAATTTGTGAAGCACCTGGGGTTCAAAATGATCACTATGCATCTAGATAAGTTCCTTAGGGGGTCTAGTTTCCAAAATGGGGTCACTTGTGGGGGAGCTCCAATGTTTAGGCACACAGGGACTCTCCAAATGCGACATGGCAACCGCTAAATATTCCAGCATATTTTCCATTCAAAAAGTCAAATGGCGCTGCTTCCCTTCTGAGCACTGCCATGCGCCCAAACAGTGGTTTATGACCACATATGAGGTATCTGTGTACTCAGGAGAAATTTCCCAACAAATTTTAGGATCCAATTTATACTGTTGCCCATGTGAAAATGAAAAAACTGAGGCTAAAAGAAATTTTTTGTGAAAAAAAAAGTACTTTCTTTTTTTTACAGATCAATTTGTGAAGCACATGGGGTTCAAAATGATCACTATGCATCTAGATAAGTTCCTTAGGGGGTCTAGTTTCCAAAAGGGGGTCACTTGTGGGGGAGCTCCTATGTTTAGGCACACAGGGATCTCCAAATGTGACATGGCAACCGCTAAATATTCCAGCATATTTTCCATTCAAAAAGTCAAATGGCGCTCCTTCCCTTCTGAGCCCTGCCGTGCGCCCATACAGTGGTTTATGACCACATATGAGGTATCTGTGTACTCAGGAGAAATTTCCAACAAATTTTAGGGTCCATTTTATCCTGATGCCCATGTAAAAATGAAAAAATTGATGCTAAAAAAAAATTTTTGTTGGAAAAATTAAAATGTCCATTTTTTCCTTACACGTTGCTTTAGTTCCTGTGAAGCACCTGAAGGGTTAATAATCTTCTTGAATGTAGTTTTGAGTAGCTTGAGGGGTGCAGTTTTTATAAAGGTGTCACTTTTGGGTATTTTCTGCCATATAGACCCTCAAAGTGACTTCAAATGTGAGGTGGTCCCTAAAAAAATGGTTTTGTAAATTTTGCTGTAAAAATGAGAAATCGCTGGTCAACTTTTAACCCTTATAACTTCCTAACAAAAAAAAATGTTGTTCCCAAAATTGTGCTGATGTAAAGTAGACATGTGGGAAATGTTATTTATTAACTATTTTGTGTCACATAACTCTCTAGTTTAACAGAATAAAAATTAAAAATTTGAAAATTACAAAATTTTAAAATTTCGCCAAATTTCCATTTTTTTTCACAAATAAACCAAAAATTATCGACTTAAATTTACCACTAAAATGAAGCCCAATATGTCACGAAAAACAATCTCAGAATCGCTAGGATCCGTTGAAGCGTTCTAAGTTATTACCTCATAAAGGGCACATGGTCAGAATTGCAAAAAAGGCAAGGTCTTTAAGGTCAAAATAGGCTGGGTCATGAAGGGTTAAAAACAGGGTGGCACATGTTAAGGAGCTGAAACTCCTAAACCCTTCATCCAATTTTAATGTGGATACCTCAAATGAAAAGTGAAAGTCTGAACTTCAACTGCATCTGATTTGTTTTGTTTCAAATTCATTGTGGTAATGTCTAGAACCAAAATTAGATAAATGTTGTCTCTGTCCAAATATTTATGGACCTAACTGTATGTTGGAGCGGTTGTGTGAACAGCAGGCAGCAGTAATGGAGACCAGCTGCATCAGGGACAATCAACTCGTAATTACGCCGTCACACTTCACCACCACTGAGTGGGCTCTATGAAGGACATCTGCCATGTTTTGCGTGCGTTTGATGACTCAACCGGATGGCGAGTGCAGATGATGCACTAGTCAGCATGACTGTCCCCTTATCTGCCTGCTTCAAAAAAAACACTGCAAGCACTAAGGGATGAGGTTGTGGAAGAGTGGAGGATGAGGAGTCACAAATTCCATCAGCTTCTGGACAGTCTGCGCAACGTCGTTCCTCACAAAGTCCTAGGCAGGGACACTTTGTGAGTAGGATGAGGAGGAGTCAATGGAGGAGGAAGACATCGCTCCAGAGGAGGGAGGTACACAATGCTCTAGTAGTCAGTATGTAGAGCGAGGGTGGATGGATGCAGAGCAGTCAGAGATGACACCTCTGCAGGGGGACAGCGTTCCTTTGGCCAGTTGGGAGTCTGCAGCACATGGTGATTTCATGCTGCAGTGCGGAGAAACGACCGCCGCATCGCCCACATTCTCACCACTCTGATTATTGGGTGTACACCCTCCTAGACCCTCGTTACCGGGACAACTTGCAAAGCCTCATAACACCGTTGAAATCGGGAGCATAAAATGCGGGATACCAAACACACTGGTGCATTCCATCATATTCTCCATTCCAGCCGAGAGCACTGCTGCTAGTGCTTTACAAACCAGCTCTGTGCGTCGAGCAGTGGAGGAAGCTCTGCACCAAGAGGGAGCAGAAGCAGCGCCTCTGCACAGGGCAAGACCAGTATGGCCCAAATTGGCGAAGTTTTGTGTCACCGCCACAAATGTCTACACCATCACAGACGGCTCCAGTCAGCAGGAGGCAACGTTTCCGTAAGAGGTGACAGACTACATGTCTTGCCCTCTCAGTGTACTCCCAGACAGCTCTTCCCCCTTCAAGCTTAGGTCTCTAGTGGATACATGGCCAGAGCTTAGCCAGTATGCATTGGAGGTGCTGGCTTGCGCTGCTGCTTGTGTATTATCGGAACACGTCTTTAGTGCCGCAGGTGGTGTACTAACAGACCGTCGCATGCTACTATCTTCCGATAACTTTGACCGGCTTACTTTTCTGAAAATGAACAAGGCATGGATCTCGCAGGAATTTGCCTGTCCGGTTTGCGATTAACCCCTCTCTGACATTAGACGTACTATCCCGTCCATAAACCCGTGCCATTCTGCCATGGACGGATAGTACGTCATAGGCGATCAGCTGCGCTCCTGAGGGGAGCGCAGCTAATCGCCGCCGGGTGTCAGCTGATTATCACAGCTGACACCGTGACTGTGTGTCAGGAGCGGTCCACGGACCGCTCCCGGCACATTAACCCCTAGCACAAACCGCGATCAAACATGATCGCATCGCGGTGTACTGGGGGCACAGGGGAGGATTGCGCAGGGTGGGGGCTCCCTGCGCGCCCCCTGAGACCCTCAGACCAGCACGATGCGATCGCGCTGTTCTGAGGGCTTCCTCCCTCCCAGGACCCGGATCCAAGATGGCGCCGGGGTCCTGGAGGGAGGCGGCTACCTCAGTGCCTGCTGAGAGCAGGCACTGAGAAGCCTGCTGCACTGCCTGAGCGATCGCTGGTGTGACAGAGTGCTGTGCACACTGTCACACCAGCGATTTGTATAAAATACAGTGATGTCCCACCCTGGGACAAAGTAAAAAAGTTAAAAAAATAAAAATAAACATGTTATAAAAAAAAATCCAAATAAATAAAAAAAAAAAAAAATATTCCCCAATAAATTCATTTTCTTCCTGTAAATAAAAAAAACAAAACAATAAAAGTACACATATTTGGTATCGCCGTGTCCGTAACGACCCCCCCTATAAAACTGTCCACTAGTTAACCCCTTTAGTGATCCCCCTTAAAAAAAAAAAAAAAACGAAGCAAAAATCAATGCTTTATCATCAACCGCCGAACAAAAAGTGGAATAACGCGCGATCAAAAAGACGGATATAAATAAACATGGTACCGCTGAAAACGTCATCTTGTCCCGCAAAAAACGAGCCGCCATACAGCATCATCAGCGAAAAAATAAAAAAGTTATAGCTCGCAGAATAAAGCGAATGCAAAAAAAATTATTTTTTATATAAAATTGTTTTTAAATTTTATAAAACGCCAAAACATAAAAAAATGATATAAATGAGGTATCGCCATAATCGTAACTGACCCGAAGAATAAAACTGCTTTATCAATTTTACCCACGCGGAACAATAAAAACGCCTCCCCCAAAAAAATTTCATGAATTGCTGATTTTTGTTCATTCTAACCTCCAAAAATCGAAATAAAAAGCGATCAAAAAAATTCACCTGCTCAAAAATGGTACAATAAAAACGTCAACTCGTACCGCAAAAAATAAACCTCTATACCTGTGGCCAAAATATGCAAAAATTTGCTCCAAAAAGGGCGAGCAAAAACTATTTTTCAATAAAACTCTTTTTTCGTGACACTGCCAATCATAAAAACCCGCTATAAATAGAAATCAAACCCCCCCTTTTTCACCCCCTTAGTTAGGGAAAATAATAAAATAAAAAAATGTATTTTTCCTTTTCCCATAGGGTTAGGTTAGGGTTTTCGGCTAAAGTTAGGGTTAGGGTTGGCGCTAAAGTTAGGATTAGGGTTAGGGTTGGGATTAGGGGTGTGTTAGGGGTTTTGGGTTTTTTGGTTAGGGTTGGACTAGGGTAGGGGGTTTGGGGTTAGGGTGGAGTTAGAATTGGGGGGTTTCCGCTTTTAGGCACATCAGGGGCCTCCAAATGTGACATGGGTCTGATCTCAATTCAGCCCAAATTTTGGTTGAAAAAGTCAAACGGTGCTCCTTCACTTCTGAGCTCTGCCAGCGTCCAAACGTAGTTTTTTCCCCCTATGGGGTATCACGTACTCGGCCCAAGAGAAATTTGCAATTTATCCTTTTTTTTCTGTTACCCTGGGAAAATAAAAAACGGGGGCGAAAATATCATTTTGTAAAAAAAAAAATAAATTTTTTTGTTTTTAAGGCTGTACATTATAAACATCGTGAAGCACTTGGGGCTTTATAGCGTCACCACACACCAGATAATTCCTTGTGGGGTCTATTTTCCAAAATGGGCCTTTTTGGGGATTTCCATTTAAAACGCTCAGGGTTCTCCAAATGCGACATGATCCCCAACCATTCCATAAAAAACGCAACCCAAAAAAATCACTACTTCCCTTCGAGCCCAAGTGTACCCAACAGTATTTTCCCCAAAATTTGGGGGTTACGTACTCAGAAAAATTTGGGGGAACAACTTTTGGGGGCCAATTTTTCCTTTCCGTTGTAAAAAAAAATTTTTTTGGGCGAAAAAAAATTTTTTCAAAAAAAAAAAAATTTTTATTTTTACGGCTTTCTTTAAAAAAATTTGGGAAAGGGGACTTGGGGTTCAAATGTCACCAACATCAGATAAGTTTTTTTTGGGGGGTCTATTTTCAAAATGGGTCACTTGGGGGGGTTTTTTCCCGTTTAAAAGGCGCATCGGGGGGTCTCCAAATGCGACTGACGCACCCAGCCATTCCATAAAAACTGCAATCCAAAACCACTACTTTCCCTTCCGAGCCCTGACTGCCCCCCTACGTATTTTTTTTCCCACAAAATTGGGATAGCGTACCCCCGGAAAAATTTGAAAAACTTTTGGGGCCAAATTTTCCTTTTTACCCTTGTGAAAAAAAAATATTGGGGGCGAAAAAACATTTTTGTAAAAAAAAAAAGATTTTTTATTTTTTACGGCTGTGCGTTATAAACTTTTGTAAGCATTTTGGGGCAAAGTGCTCACCACAAAAATTGAAATTTCCCTTTTGGGGGGCTATTTCCCAAAAAGGGGGGCATTGGGGGGGTTTACTTTAGGGGGCTCGGGGCTCTCCAAATGGACATGACCCCCCAGACCTTTCCATCAAAGGCAAAAAAAAGTCACACTTCCCTTCCAAGCCCCCGTGTGCCCTACAGATTTTTCCCCCACATATTGGTACAGTGTCCCGGGGGCAAATTGGGCAAAACTTTTTTTTAATTTTTTTTGTTACCCTTGTGAAAAAAAATATTGGGCAAAAAATCATTTTTGTAAAAAAAAAAAAAAGATTTTTTTTTCGGCTGTACCTTATAAATTTAGTGAAACCCTGGGGGTTCAAAGTTCTCACCACCACAGATAATTCCTTGGGGTTATTTCCAAAATGGTCATTTAGGGGTTTCCACTGTTTGGGGAAAAAATCAGGGGCTCTCCAAACACCAGGCCCCCGCCAATTTGGTTAAAAAAAGTCAGCGGCGCCCTTCCCTTCCAAACCTGCCATGCACCCAAACAGTGGTTTACCCCCCCCATAGGGGGAACACGCACTCAGGAAAAAATTCATAAAACTTTTGGATTTTGTTACCTTGGAAAAATAAAAATTGGGGTGAAAGATCATTTTTTTGGGGAAAAAAAAAGATTTTTAAAAATTTAAGGCTCTACTTTATAAAATTTGTGAACACTTGGGGGGGCAAATTCTCACAAAATCAGAAAATTCCTTAGGGGGTCTAGTTTCCCAAATGGGGTATTTGGGGGGGTTTTCCACTGTTTAGGCACTCAGGGGGTCTCCAAATCAACA
>JARQOD010007102.1:0-40288 GCA_033576555.1 Oophaga sylvatica | reverse complement strand
CTCATTTGGGACAAAATTTTCTCCTTTCGCCCTTTTTAACCCTCCTGCAGAATATCTCTCCTCTAAGCCCCCGTTTAAAACTTCCCCCATTCGGAGTGTTCCTCAAGTGAACTGCACTTGCATCATTGAACAGCAAAGAGTGGAATGGGTTATATTGGTATTTATAAAAAATTTATATATGTATGAGCGCCCACCGGGGCCCGTGGGATACTCGGCACCGGGGCCCGTCGGCTTCTATGGGGGGATGTCACGGTCCGTGGCCCTGGGCGCTCACTAATAATGGGGAAGTATTTACAGGGGATTGAATGTTGTAGGATGATTGTTTGTGACGCCACCTGTAGTACCGGGGTCAGGGTGACCAGCGCTGCTGTGCAGGTCCTCGGAAGGGGATGGTGTTGGCAGCTGGATGTTAAGTCCCTACAGGTGAGACGGGTCCTGCCAGGGTTTGGTAGGTGTTTATATGAAGCAAATGGTGCAGAGGGATGTAGCAGAGTGGAGTATGCGACGCTGGAAAATGCAGGAACAGTTCTGTTGCAGTTTCAGGGTTTTTACTCACAGTCTGTTTGCTAGCAAAAACAGTGCCTGTTCCCACTGTGTCCTCCAGTGAGTAGTCCAGCAACCCTCAGGTAAGTCGGTCACACTTCCCAAAGACTCCACTTTCAATGTGTTCCTTTCTGGCTTCCTTACTAGGTGCTACCCTCCTACTTCCCTTGACACCTCTCCACCACAGACCCCCTCGGACGAGTAGTATTGGACCCTTTTCGTTAACAGGCTTTTGTCCGATGTCCTGCCCGGCATCTCCCACTGAGTATATTGGAGATGGAGAACACCGTCCGGTGCCTGCACGTACTTGATCCCTGAGCTTCCTCCCGGGTGATAATAGGGTGGGTAGTGGTCCATTGGAGAAACCCCTGTCCTCCTGCTTTTCAGGAAGGGGCACAGCCTCAGTGCTGTATTGCCCCGGACCCTTTCTCCTCAGCCTCTAGGCAGAGTAAAGCCCCCGTCTCACACAGCGATTTTCGCTAGGAGATAGCTGCTGAGTCACTAGTTTTGTGACGCAGCAGCGATGTCCCCAGCGATATCGCTGTGTGTGACATTCAGCGACGATCAGCCCCCCTGCTGGGTATCGCTGATCGTCGCTGAATGTCCTGCACATTTTTTTGATTGCTGGTCTCCCGCTGGCCAGCACGCATCGCTGCGTGTGACAGGCGGGAGACCAGCGATCCGCTGGTAACCAAGGTACACAGCGGGTTTCCAGGCACGGGGCTGTGCCTGGAAACCTGCTGTGTACCTTGGATACCAGCGCCCTGATGCAGGGAGCTGGTAACCAAGGTACACAGCGGGTTTCCAGGCACCGCGCAGCGCCTGGAAACCCGACGTGTACCTTGGCTACCAGCTCCCTGCATCAGGGCGCTGGTATCTAAGGTACACTGCAGTTAACTAAGCGATGTTACCCGCAGTGTCGCTGTCCTGATCGCTGCCTGAGCTGCCTGTTTGGCAGCTCAGCAGCGATCATGTAGCGATACACCAGCGATCCTGATCGTTGTCGGGATCGCTGGTGTATCGCTATGTGAGACCCAGGCTTTAATCTCTCTCTAACACGCTGCTGCCTAATGCTGCAGCTGGCTCCACCCACCAACTACACCCTTTCTTAACCAGCCTGAGTCAAGCCATCTTCCCGAAGGGTCCGCCTGATGCTCAGCTAGTATGGTGAATGTTGGATGTGTGGTTGGAGTCAATGGGGTGCTCCCTTCTTACCTGAGAGTCAGATGTCACACCGCTGGGTGCGATGCAGCATATCTGTGGCAACTGGACCCTCAGGGCGCCACATTCCCCCCTGGTGAAACACAGCACTCCCGGGCTGTAACAGAGTAAAGATGTTATTTTAGAAACATACAAAAATTTTATAATGCTATAGTAAACAGTGAAACATTCTCAAATGCATCATCCCTTTTTGGGAGGCACTTTAAGTAAACGTTGCAAGAAAACACTTTTAATATTTACTTCAAAGTTCAAGTAAACATATACTTGTGGAGGACCCGCTCCAAACCTCCAACGGTGGTCCTGGGTGGGCTGCAAGACTTTACTAGATCTCTTTATCAGACCCCACTTTCGGCCACACCAAACGGGTTTTAATCTTCTGAGGTAGAAAGGTAAAAGCTAGATAAAGCACCTAAGGAGGTGCTAACTATTTACATAGGCAGTTTTTGGGCTGGCAGAGTCCTCAGCCACACAGTTCATGCAAGATAACATATTAGAAAACATGACTATTTACAATGAATAGAACCTGTCCAGATTAGGTATTTCTTTAGTAGGTGGTAACACCGGGTGTTACCTGTTGCTCTTGGCAGCGCTCAGTGCAGTCAGGAGTTGGAGCCGGCTCAGGAACTGGTTGGGGAGCCGGTTCGGATCCTGGTTGCGGAGCCGGCTCATTCAGGCTCTTTACGCTGCAGGACCCGGCTTCCTCCGGAGACACGGGCGGCATACCTGGAGCTGGTGCAGGCGGCGTGGGAAGCCATTCCTCTGCGGACTCCTCTGCGGGGGCTGGTAAGATGGCGGCTTCGGGCGCCGGTGTCACTGGTGAACGGAGCGATCGGCTCTGCTGCAGCCGCAGCTCCAGAGCCTGCCAGCTTTGCTCCATGCGCTCCACTTCTGTCCGGAGCCGGGCCAGGTCCTCCAGCGCAGCATCCACTTCTTCTTCACTGGAGAGGGCACCGATGGGTTCAGGCCCTGGAGACGGCTCAGCGACAGGTTGCTCTCCTTCATGGGGGAAGAGGGTAAGCTCCTCCAGGTCACATGAGATTTCTCCATCAGGAGGGGCCTGCGCTTTAGTATGGAGGCAGGGCCTTCGCGTTCTTTTCCTCCCACCATGGATGATGAGGAGGCGGATCTCCTTGGCTGTGGGACATGACCTGATATTATAATAGCACTTGGTCTGGGCGGCCATTATTTTCGCGCCACTGGTGAGCGCACGCCCACGAAAGCACGCCCTCCTTCTTCCCCAGCGCCTCGTGGCGCAAATATGGCCGCAAAATGGCAGTAAATGGCGGCAATTCCACAATAAAACTTCTAGCACAAATACAGTCAATTCAGGCACACAGGACTCGCTTATCACGAGCTTCAGAATCCTGTTTGTGACGCCAAAAATGAGCCACCCGCCAGGGCCGTGGGGTACTCGGCACCGAGCCCGTCGGTTTCTATGGGGGGGATGTCACGGGCAGCCACGGCTCGGGAAAAAATGGGGAAGTATTTACAGGGGATTGAATGTTTGTAGGATGATTGTTCATGACGCCACCTGTAGTAACTGGTCAGGGTGACCAGCGCTGCTGTGCAGGTCCTCTGGAAGGGTTGGTGTTGTGCAGCTGGATGTTAAGTCTCCTACAGGTGAGACGGGTCCTTCCAGGGTAGGTAGGTGTTATATGAAGCAATGGTGCAGAGGGATGTAGCAGAGTGGAGTGTGCAACGCTGGAATAATGCAGGAAACAGTTCTGTTGCAGTGTCAGGGTATTTACTCACAGTCTGTTGCTAGCAAGACAGATGCCTGGTTGCACTGTGTCCTCCAGTGAGTAGTCCAGCAACCCTCAGGTAAGTCGGTCACACTTCCCAAAGACTCCACTTTCAATGTGTTCCTTTCTGGCTTCCTTACTAGGTGCTACCCTCCTACTTCCTTGCACCTCTCCACCACAGAGCCCTCGGACGAGGTAGTATTGGATTCTTTCAGTTAACAGGCTTTTGTCTGATGTCCTGGCCCGGCATCTCCCACTGAGTACTATTGGAGATGGAGAACACCGTCCGGTGCCTGCACGTACTTGATCCCTGAGCTTCCTCCCGGGTGAGAATATGGTGGGTAGTGGTCCCTTGGAGAAACCCACTGTATTCGGTGTTACTAGTGGAGCTGAACCTTCCCACTAGTCTAGGGACCGTTCCCCGATATTCGCCTGGTCCTCCTGCTTTCAGGAAGGGGCACAACCTCAGTGCTGTATTGCCCTGGACCCTTTCTCCTCAGCCTCTAGGCTAGACTAAATCTCTCTCTAACATGCTGCTGCCTAATGCTACAGCTGGCTCCACCCACCAACTAACTACACCCTTTCTTAACCAGCCTGAGTCAAGCCATCCTCCCGAAGGGTCCGCCTGATGCTCAGCTAGTATGGTGAATGTTGGATGTGTGGTTGGAGTCAATGGGGTGCTCCCTTCTTACCTGAGAGTCAGATGTCACACCGCTGGGTGTGATGCAGCATATCTGTGGCGACTGGACCCTCAGGGCGCCACATGTACGTTATTATATGAACCAAACTGCAAATTTGTGAATAACCCTTTATGCCAAATTTAGGAGTGGATCCTGATTATATAATTTCCAAAAAAAGAAAAGATGAAGGGAAAACTCCATGTAAATGACTTATTTATTCGCCCAATTAAACTTTATCAGCTCTACCCGTTCTTCAAATTAAACTTATAAACATTTATATTTGCTAATCAATGGTAAGAAATGAGAAATATGTAATCCTACTAAGACTTATTGTTATTACTCTACTCCCACTTTAGTGGCAGTTTGGCTTTAAAGATACCCAACCTTTATTATTGGATCTGCTTCACAGAACCATGATGAATGTTGTAAACTCTGGTCTCCTGGTCTTTTGGTACTGTTGACTTTTCCTTTGCACCTCTCCGACTCCCCAATCCCCCTGCCTTTTTCTTTTATTCTCTTTCTCTCTCTCCTTTGATATTGTGTTATTTATGTTCATATTGTTCCTCTTGATTATTGCCCTTTCTTCTGTGTTTGGCTGGTGGTTTCTCTTTGAACATTTTGTATTGCATACATTATAAGTAGAGTCAATTGTGTGCTTTTTATATTGTCAATAAAAATTAACATTAATATAGAATTTTAAAAAGTAACCAACCTGAACACCATTCCACATTTCTGAGAAAGCATAATCTGAAATATCGAGCCAAGAAAGCGGAGACTAAGTGAACAAGTCACGAGTGCGGCTCACCACTGTTATAATAATTGCAATAAATGTTCTTTCTCTTTTAATATACATATACATACAGGGTGCTTTGCTGGTGACACTGTTGGGGATTTATTCAAAATTGAAGGCATAGTGAACCAGAATGGCTACCACAGCATCTTGCAGCGGCATGCTATTCCATCTGGTTTGCGTTTAGTTGGACCATCATTTATTTTTCAACAGGACAATGACCCCAAACACACCTCCAGGCTGTGTAAGGGCTATTTGACCAAGAAGGGGAGTGTTGGGGTGCTACGCCAGATGACCTGGCCTCCACAGTCACCAGACCTGAACCCAATCGAGATGGTTTGAGGTGAGCTGGACCGCTCACTGCTTCAATTTTGAATAAATCCCCAACAGTGTCACCAGCAAAGCACCCCCACACCATCACACCACCTCCTCCATGCTTCACGGTGGGAACTAGGCATGTAGAGTCCAGCCGTTCACCTTTTCTGCGTGCAAAGCAGTAATCAAAGCAAAAGGTGGCTACTTTGAAGAACCTAGAATATAAAACATATTTTCAGTTGTTTCACACTTTTTTGTAAAGTGTAATGTATAATTCCACATGTGTTAATTCATAGTTTTGATGCCTTCAGTGTGATTCAACAATTTTCATAGTCATGAAAATACAGAAAAATCTTTGAATGAGAAGGTGTGTCCAAACTTTTGGTCTGTACTGTATATGATTGCATGTATGACATTTAAGTTTCTAGACTTAGAAACTTTGTTCAGCTGTGGTATTGCGAAGATTAGATATGGGTGTGTCTCTTGTGACTGCTAGCTGGCATTCCTTGTCTTAAGGTACTGCCACACTAAGCTATCCCGCTAGTGATCTCGTTAGCGTTGCATACTAATGAGATCGCTAGCGGGATTGTTTCTATATCGCTAAATGCTGCCGCATTTAGCGATATAGTTAACGACGCTATCGCCGTTAGCGATCTTCTTAACGACTTTAGCGGTACAAAAGTACCGCTAAATCGCTAAGAAAAGGTGCCACACAGCGATTAGATACTTACCCAGTGGGAGCGCCAGCGATGAAATAGGGTCCGGAACGATTCCAGCGACGAGCGAGATCACAGCAGGAAGCTCGTCGCTGGAAGCTGCCGCACTGAACAATATCGCTAACGGGATCGCTAAATAGTGACGTTTTTTAGCGATCCCGTTAGCGATATTGTTTAGTGTGGCATACCCTTTAGGTACAAATAAAGGTGTCATCCCTTTTCTTTCTCTGGTAACGTAGATAAGGAATGCTTACGGTCAATCATATTCTAACATATGTACTGTTTTGCAAACTTTGTATTTTGAACGCCCTTCTCTTGTTTTATTTGAACTCGAAGAATCTGTATTGGGACAGGCAGGTGATTGTGCTCACATCTGGTGCAGCCGTCATTCTCTCTCCATGCCGGCATGAACAATAAAGAACAAATCATCTTACATATTCAGGTGTGAACGATTTCTAATTGGAAAACTAAAACTCTACTGACATCCGCCAGCCTCTTACTACCTTACTCTTGACTGTCCGGTCTCTATACACACATATAACCCATCCTCTATGATTACTCCACTTACCTTGTTCCCAGCTCCCTGTTCATAGAGTAACACACTGTATTATTACAGAATTCATCATCTTTCCCCCACCTCATTCTACCCCTCCACCAGGCCTATCCATCAATGTCAATGGCTGCTCGCTTTCCCCAGTCCCACATGCTCGGTGTTTCTTGGGGTGATCATCGACTCTGCCCTCTCTTTCAAACCACATATCCAAGCCCTCGCCACCTCCTGCCGCCTCAAACTCAAAAACATTTCCCGGATCCGCTCATTCCTCAACCATGAAACCACAAAAACACTAGTGCACGCCCTTATCATCTCCCGCCTCGACTACTGCAACCTCCTACTGTCTGGCCTCCCCTCTAGCACTCTGGCACCACTCCAGTCCATCCTACACTCTGCTGCACGACTAATCCACCTGTCTCACCGCTATTCCCCAGCCTCCCCACTATTCCAGGCCCTTCACTGGCTTCCTATTGCCCAGAGGCTCCAGTTCAAAACATTAACCATGATATACAAAGCCATCCACAACCTTTCTCCTCCATACATCTGTGACATGGTCTCCCGCTACCTACCTACACGCAACCTTCGATCCTCTCAAGATCTCCTTCTCGACTCCCCCCCTCATCTCTTCTTCCCACAACCGCATACAAGACTTCTCCGGGGCTTCCCCCATACTCTGGAACTCCCTGTCGCAAAACATCAGACTTTCACCAACAACGGAGACCTTCAAGAAAAACCTGAAGACCCACCTGTTCCGACAAGCCTACAACCTGCAATGATCCTCAGTGTACTGAACCATCGCACGACCAGCTCTACCCTCTCCTAGTGTATTCTCACCCATCCCTGTAGACTGTGAGCCCTCGCGGGCAGGGTCCTCTCTCCTTCTGTACTTGTGTGTCCCTTGTCTAGCACATGTTTATTGTACCTGTCTATATTTTTCCCTTTTCATATGTAAAGCGCCATGGAATAAATGGCGCTATATAAATGTATAATAATAATAATAATAATAATAATAAATAATTATTGCAGTCTCAGTGAGAGTACTGAGTGGGAGCCAGGATTCCAGATCGCTTGTAAAGAAAGCAATAAAGGCAGTCCCCTGGGGACAAGTGTGACTGTAGTGTATTCTCTCCTATATGACGGTGTATAAAGAAGTTTAGCATTTGGTCAGTATTTTACATCAGTATTTGTAAGCCAAAATCAGGAGTGGAACTATCAGAGGAAAAGTATAATAGAGACACGTCACCACTTCTGTATTTATCACCCACTCCTGGTATTGCCTTACAAATACTGAGATACAATATTGACCTAATACTGAAGGTACTGCCACACTAAACAATCCCGCTAGCGATCGCGATAACGACGCATACTAATGCGATCGCTAGCGGGATTGTTTCTATATCGCAAAATGCTGCCACATTTAGCGATATAGTTAACGACGCTATCGCCGTTAGCGATCTTCTTAACGACTTTAGCGGTACAAAAGTACCGCTAAATCGCTAAGAAAAGGTGCCACACAGGGATTAAATACTTACCCAGCGGGAGCGCCGACGAGAAAATAGGGTCCGGAGCGATTCCAGCGACGAGCGAGATCACAGCAGGAAGCTCGTCGCTGGAAGCTGCCGCACTGAACAATATCGCTAACGGGATCGCTAAATAGTGACGTTTTTTAGCGATCCCGTTAGCGATATTGTTTAGTGTGGCATACCCTTGAATGTGTGAACGTGGCCTGATATGCAGACCCAGCTCCTGCTCTCCTCTCACTGTGACTGCAATGTACAAAGTAACTGCACAAACTATTAAGACTCCCCACACACCCAAACTCATTGTTGGGACATCTGTACTACATATATACAGAACGGATCTATGTTATGATCTGCTACAAGCACTAAGGAAAGATGGGAATTCTGTCCCTACAATAGAACTAAGCTGGATCCCTACGATGTAACGGGGAACCTGATCCTGCGACCAGACCCGCTAAAGTCCTCAGCTAGTCTGAACGAAGACCTATAGTTGCGAGGAAGGAATCCCTACAAGATCTAGGGACTGGGAGAAAAGGTGGACACCTCCTAACAGAAATTGTAGCAGGGAAAAATTAAACAGAAAACAAATTACTTAGAGATCCAAAGATCAAGCAAAACTGACTGAGAAAGGCACCTAAGCACCCGGCTAGCTTAAGAGTAGATAATACAATGAAGTCCAGCAAAGCCAGAAGGGCAGAGCCAGACTAAATGTCAAGGACACCGCACTGCACTTGCTCATTGAGCCAGTGCGTGTGTCCAGAGTGAACAAACTGTGCCCAACGATACCTGTATAGTAGAACCGCAGCAGAGAAGACGTGTGTTTCTGAGGACACAGGACCTTCCGCACCATGTGACTGCCAAGGGGCGGAGCCAGCCACACGTCTCTCAGAGCAGTATCAGGTACAGAATGTGTCATGACCCAGGACGGGTGAAGCGCTTCCCACGGCTGTGGGGCGTCGGGACATGGCATAGCTTGCCTAGCTAGCCAATGCTCCCACGCCGCCAGTCCACGACGACGTGAGGCATGGGTCCCAGATGGTAAGAGAATGTGGACCCACTGGACCACGGAGGGAGACCCGGGCCTGCCCGGACTAGGGAAGGGCAGCGACCGGGATCCGTGGCAGCTGAGCATGTGGGCAAGGTGGCGACCTGCAGGACTAGACAACACCGCACAACTTCAGGTAAGAAGAAACATAAAGTTTACTTAAAGAAACAAAGTACATAAACAGAACATAAGACCGGGCTCCCGATTCCGCACATCAGAGAAGGGTACACAACTCAGGATCACAGACGAGTGCTGGAGGACATCACGGGTAGATGCAGTCCAGGGTTATCTGGCACAGGCATACTTGGACGGCCTCTCTCTCAGGCCTTAGGCGTAGCACAGGCTCAGCAGGAGAACATCAGACACCGACCTCAGACAGACTTCAGACGATGGCGGGGTCATCACGGGTTGATGAAGTCCAGGATCATCTGGCACGGGCATACTAGTATGGCCTCACTCTCAGGCCTCGGGCGTAGCACAGGCTCAGCAGGAGAACATCAGACACCGGCCCAGGACGAACGTCAGACGATGGCGGGGTCATCACGGGTTGATGAAGTCCAGGGTCATCTGGCACGGGCATACTAGGACGGCCTCTCTCTCAGGCCTCAGGCGTAGCACAGGCTCAGCAGGAGAACATCAGACACCGACCCAGGACAGACGTCATCACAGGGTAGACCAAGGAGGAACCGGCAGGACAGGCAGGTTGTCACGGCAAGTGACCAAGGCAGTCTCTGGGACAGGCAGGTTGTCACAGCAAGTGACCAGGCAGTCTCTGGGACAGGCAGGTTGTCACGGCTAGTGACCAGGGCAATCTCTGGGACAGGCAGGTTGTCACGGCAAGTGACCAGGGCAGGCAGGTTGTCACGGCAAGTGACCAGGCAGGCAGGTTGTCACGACAAGTGACCAGGCAGGCAGGTTGTCACGGCAAGTGACCAGGGCAGGCAGGTTGTCACGGCAAGTGACCAGGCAGGCAGGTTGTCACGGCAAGTGACCAGGCAGTCTCTGGGACAGGCAGGTTGTCACGGAAAGTGACCAGGGCAGTCTCTGGGACAGGCAGGTTGTCACGGCAAGTGACCAGGCAGTCTCTGGGACAGGCAGGTTGTCACGACAAGTGACCAGGCAGTCTCTGGACAGGCAGGTTGTCACGGCAAGTGACCAGGCAGTCTCTAGACAGGCAGGTTGTCACAGTAAGTGACCAGGCAGTCTCTAGACAGGCAGGTATATACGACCTGATATGGTGGAGCCTCCAGGTAGGCTGCAGTCGGATGGCAGATGATCGCTCCCAGGTGAGCAGGCAAGAGCCGGGGATCTCTGCAGATGATGTCCGAACTTCCGGATGGAGCTGCAGTCGGATGGCAGATGATCGCTCCTAGGTGAGCAGGCAAGAGCCGGGGATCTCTGCAGATGACGTCCGAACCTCTGGAAGGAACTGCAGACGGATGGCAGACAGGCAAGCCGACAGGTAACAGACAGGTAACTGGAATCAGGAGCTGATGGCTGAAACAGAGTTAGACTGCACAGGAACAACAGGAACACGGATTGGATCTCAGAGAGTCAGGAACACAGACAGGAACACGGACTGGAACACAGGCCTCGGACTCCGGACATCTGGCACCGATCAGCAGGCTCCGGACATCTGGCAATGATCGGCAGGATCCGGACATCAGGCAGGAAGGATAGGATCCGGACATCTGGAAGTGGTCGTCGGACATCGGACATCAGGCCATGGTCATCAGGCATAGGATCCGGACATCTGGCAGCGACCTGAAAAGGAACCCCAGCGGTCTGGTGCAAGCCCCGCCAGGCTCAACGGGAGCTGGCCGGGGATTGCACAGAGGCTGAGCACAGAGTAACAGAAACTCAGCACACACCGGACTCCTCCTTCCAAGATGAACTCAGGTTATATAGCAAGGATTCACAGTCACTGGCACAGGGTTCTGGACACAGCAGGATTGCAGGAACATAACACAGAGGACACAGTTCAGAAAGTCAGGTACAGGATGCGATCCAAGATCAGGGGTTCAGGTAATTAGACACAGCAGGAACAGGCCTGGATATACAGCCTCCAGGAACGGCGATCTGGGTAATCAGCCCCCAGCATAGGCGGAAACACAAGACACAATTCAGACATTCAGGTACCGGGTTTGATCCAGGATCAGGGAACAAGACACAGCAGGAACAGGGAATCAGCTCTCCAGAGCTGATCAACTTCAGAGCAGGAGCTGAACACACAACCACATATGGCTAGGTTCAGGGATTCAGTGTGGATTCAATGCGAAGCTCTGGCAATGCCCACTAGGGCTGGGGAACTTTATATATGAGCTGCTTCACAGCGATAGGCTGGAGCAGTAACTCTAGTAAACACCCAATCCACATAAAAGCAGGACAGGTGTGGGCCGCGCCCCCTATGCAGAGCCAGACAGCACAACACAGAGGGAACCCAACAATGGCTGCTGCCAACCACGCAGTAAGTCATGCACCACTGCAGAGGACTTTTCAAGCTACGGACGGCTTTCACAGCAAGTCAGGAACCGCACATGCGGCGGTCATGCAAAGCAGCGGAGCCACTCACGCAAGTACGGGTACGCAGCAGAGCCGGGAACTGAGCAGCATCCATATAGGTAACAGACAACAGTATCCCAGCTGGTTAGGGGGAAAGGAGCAAAAGGGTTAATGCAAAAAACATGCAAAGTAACGCTGGAAAACAAAGTACAGACAATACCAGCGTTACAGTATCCCCCTCCACAGGCCCCCTCTTCTGAAGACCCAAGTAAAAAAAAAATTCCCCAGAAAAATTCACTTGGGTTTGGCGGTAAGTCCCATAGTTCACAATATGGCAGCAGAGTTAATAGCTCGAAAAGTCCGAACCGCCGACCAAGCGGGGAATCGAGCCGTCTAGTCCACTTACCCTGTGGGGACCAAGTAGTCTAGTTCACACATCAGGTGGAGCTTGGAGAAAGTCCTGCAGACCGCACATGCTCAGCGGAGTCCATGGCCAGAGCTTACTGAAGCGCTTCCCACGGCTGTGGGGCGTCGGGACATGGCATAGCTTGCCTAGCTAGCCAATGCTCCCACGCCGCCAGTCCACGACGACGTGAGGCATGGGTCCCAGATGGTAAGAGAATGTGGACCCACTGGACCACGGAGGGAGACCCGGGCCTGCCCGGACTAGGGAAGGGCAGCGACCGGGATCCGTGGCAGCTGAGCATGTGGGCAAGGTGGCGACCTGCAGGACTAGACAACACCGCACAACTTCAGGTAAGAAGAAACATAAAGTTTACTTAAAGAAACAAAGTACATAAACAGAACATAAGACCGGGCTCCCGATTCCGCACATCAGAGAAGGGTACACAACTCAGGATCACAGACGAGTGCTGGAGGACATCACGGGTAGATGCAGTCCAGGGTTATCTGGCACAGGCATACTTGGACGGCCTCTCTCTCAGGCCTTAGGCGTAGCACAGGCTCAGCAGGAGAACATCAGACACCGACCTCAGACAGACTTCAGACGATGGCGGGGTCATCACGAGTTGATGAAGTCCAGGATCATCTGGCACGGGCATACTAGTATGGCCTCACTCTCAGGCCTCGGGCGTAGCACAGGCTCAGCAGGAGAACATCAGACACCGGCCCAGGACGAACGTCAGACGATGGCGGGGTCATCACGGGTTGATGAAGTCCAGGGTCATCTGGCACGGGCATACTAAGACGGCCTCTCTCTCAGGCCTCAGGCGTAGCACAGGCTCAGCAGGAGAACATCAGACACCGACCCAGGACAGACGTCATCACAGGGTAGACCAAGGAGGAACCGGCAGGACAGGCAGGTTGTCACGGCAAGTGACCAAGGCAGTCTCTGGGACAGGCAGGTTGTCACAGCAAGTGACCAGGCAGTCTCTGGGACAGGCAGGTTGTCACGGCTAGTGACCAGGGCAATCTCTGGGACAGGCAGGTTGTCACGGCAAGTGACCAGGGCAGGCAGGTTGTCACGGCAAGTGACCAGGCAGGCAGGTTGTCACGACAAGTGACCAGGCAGGCAGGTTGTCACGGCAAGTGACCAGGGCAGGCAGGTTGTCACGGCAAGTGACCAGGGCAGGCAGGTTGTCACGGCAAGTGACCAGGCAGGCAGGTTGTCACGGCAAGTGACCAGGCAGTCTCTGGGACAGGCAGGTTGTCACGGAAAGTGACCAGGGCAGTCTCTGGGACAGGCAGGTTGTCACGGCAAGTGACCAGGCAGTCTCTGGGACAGGCAGGTTGTCACGACAAGTGACCAGGCAGTCTCTGGACAGGCAGGTTGTCACGGCAAGTGACCAGGCAGTCTCTAGACAGGCAGGTTGTCACAGTAAGTGACCAGGCAGTCTCTAGACAGGCAGGTATATACGACCTGATATGGTGGAGCCTCCAGGTAGGCTGCAGTCGGATGGCAGATGATCGCTCCCAGGTGAGCAGGCAAGAGCCGGGGATCTCTGCAGATTATGTCCGAACTTCCGGATGGAGCTGCAGTCGGATGGCAGATGATCGCTCCTAGGTGAGCAGGCAAGAGCCGGGGATCTCTGCAGATGACGTCCGAACCTCTGGAAGGAACTGCAGACGGATGGCAGACAGGCAAGCCGACAGGTAACAGACAGGTAACTGGAATCAGGAGCTGATGGCTGAAACAGAGTTAGACTGCACAGGAACAACAGGAACACGGATTGGATCTCAGAGAGTCAGGAACACAGACAGGAACACGGACTGGAACACAGGCCTCGGACTCCGGACATCTGGCACCGATCAGCAGGCTCCGGACATCTGGCAATGATCGGCAGGATCCGGACATCAGGCAGGAAGGATAGGATCCGGACATCTGGAAGTGGTCGTCGGACATCGGACATCAGGCCATGGTCATCAGGCATAGGATCCGGACATCTGGCAGCGACCTGAAAAGGAACCCCAGCGGTCTGGTGCAAGCCCCGCCAGGCTCAACGGGAGCTGGCCGGGGATTGCACAGAGGCTGAGCACAGAGTAACAGAAACTCAGCACACACCGGACTCCTCCTTCCAAGATGAACTCAGGTTATATAGCAAGGATTCACAGTCACTGGCACAGGGTTCTGGACACAGCAGGATTGCAGGAACATAACACAGAGGACACAGTTCAGAAAGTCAGGTACAGGATGCGATCCAAGATCAGGGGTTCAGGTAATTAGACACAGCAGGAACAGGCCTGGATATACAGCCTCCAGGAACGGCGATCTGGGTAATCAGCCCCCAGCATAGGCGGAAACACAAGACACAATTCAGACATTCAGGTACCGGGTTTGATCCAGGATCAGGGAACAAGACACAGCAGGAACAGGGAATCAGCTCTCCAGAGCTGATCAACTTCAGAGCAGGAGCTGAACACACAACCACATACGGCTAGGTTCAGGGATTCAGTGTGGATTCAATGCGAAGCTCTGGCAATGCCCACTAGGGCTGGGGAACTTTATATATGAGCTGCTTCACAGCGATAGGCTGGAGCAGTAACTCTAGTAAACACCCAATCCACATAAAAGCAGGACAGGTGTGGGCCGCGCCCCCTATGCAGAGCCAGACAGCACAACACAGAGGGAACCCAACAATGGCTGCTGCCAACCACGCAGTAAGTCATGCACCACTGCAGAGGACTTTTCAAGCTACGGACGGCTTTCACAGCAAGTCAGGAACCGCACATGCGGGCGGTCATGCAAAGCAGCGGAGCCACTCACGCAAGTACGGGTACGCAGCAGAGCCGGGAACTGAGCAGCATCCATATAGGTAACAGACAACAGTATCCCAGCTGGTTAGGGGAAAGGAGCAAAAGGGTTAATGCAAAAAACATGCAAAGTAACGCTGGAAAACAAAGTACAGACAATACCAGCGTTACAACGGGGTTTTGTCTTTGCCCCGTCCTGGTCAGACTGGGGTTAATGGTTTCAGCCTCTCTCTGGCAGAGGGCGGCTATTTAGTTGCCAATTGACCTAGGTCTGGTGTCAGTTATACTCCTGCCCTCGGCTGAGTTAGTTGACCTCCTGTGTGCCTGTGCCTTGTGCCTGATCTTGTTGCTTGTTTGGTTTTGACCCAGTCCGTCTCTTCGCTGTGAGCTTGTCTACTGTCTTGGTACTGTGTATTTGCCCGTTCTGGTTTTCTGATCCCTTGGCTACGTTCTGGTTATTCTCTGCCTGCTCCACTTGTACTGCGTTGCTCCCTCTGTGTATGACCTGGCTATCCTGACTATCCGTTTTGTCTGTGCCCCTTGGTAACTCTGTCCCGTAGTTACCCTTCTAGGAGTTTTCCTTCTGCTCATAGCTCTCTGGAGCTTAGGCCACGCCCACCAGCAGTCACGTGCTTAAGGTCCTCTGGCCTGAAACAATCTCTGTCTGTTACTGCCTTCTCTGAGAGACCTGTGGCCGGCGCCGCCCCTTGGCAGTCACGTGATTAGGGTCCTGTTAGTCTGAAGCACGCATCTTCACCGCTACTGCCCCGCTCCACAGGTATCTTTGAGTGCAGTCTGTCTTATTCAGGACACGCGCACTGGCTCAGTGAGCAAGTGCAGTGCGGTGTTCGTGATAGAATGTTTCAGGCTGAAGGACCTGCAGGCACGTGACTGCCTAGGGGCGTGGCCTAAGCTCCAGAGATCTAGGAGGTAAAGGAAAACTCCTAGAAGGGTAACTACGAAATAAAGTTACCAAGGGGCATAGACAGAATGGATAGCCAGGTCATACACATAGAGGGCGACGAAGTACAAAAGGAGCAGGCAGAGAATAACCAGAACACAGCCAAGGGGTCATACACAGACAGAGCAACGCAGTACAAAAGGGACAGGCAAAACTCGTAACAGGGACACAGCCAAATCAGAACCAGACAAACAAAACAAAGCACAGGCACAACGCACTGGCACAAGCACAGGGTCAGACACACTCAGCCAAAGGTCAGAGTATAAACGACAAAGGCTGGCTTCACAGTGAGGCTATAAAAAGCCTCCCAGGACCCAGAAAGAGGCCAACCAAGTTAACCCCGCGACTACCTGATCCAAGAACCCAGTAAACCATGACAGTACCCCCTTCTTAATGGGGGGCCTCTGGACCCCCAGGTTTCCCAGGATTCCGAGCATGGAATGCCCGAACCAGACGGTCAGCGTGTACCGATCTGGCCGGCACCCAAGACCGGTCCTCTGGACCGTACCCCCTCCAATGCACCAGGTACTGTAAGAACCCCCGAGACCGCCGGGAGTCTACAATATGTTGCACCTCAAATTCCATGTGCCCATCAACCAAGACTGGGGAGGGAACAGCAGCTGGTTCTTCTACTACCGATCCCAAGGGTTTTAGCAAGGATCTATGGAATACGTTATGGAGTTTCAAAGCGGGGGGGAGGCGAAGGCGATACACCACAGGGTTAATTACCTCAATGATCTCATAGGGACCTATGAACTTGGGCCCCAGTTTGGCGGAGGGTAGACGAAGACTTATGTTTCGCGTGGAGAGCCACACCTTGTCCCCACACTGCAACACCTGAGCAGGGTTCCTTTTTTTATCTGCAAAACGCTTATAAGTCTCCTGAGCCCTGAACATATTCAACCGAACTTTTGACCACAGATCCCTGATTCGGTTAACACAGTCCTCAGCTCCTGGACAGCCCGAATCTAAACGTGAGAATTCACCAAAATGAGGGTTCAAACCATAATTAATAAAAAACGGTGACCTACCGGTAGATTGATTGGTACGGTTGTTGAAGGCGAACTCCGCTAACGGTAGGGCATCACACCAGTCGCTTTGCAGAGTAGAAACCAAACATCGAAGAATTTGTTCAAGCGACTGTTTGGTGCGCTCCGTCTGCCCATTACTCTCTGGGTGGTAGCCTGAGGAAAAGGACAAAGATATCCCCAACCTTTTGCAAAAAGCCCGCCAAAACTTGGCCACAAATTGTGCCCCTCTGTCAGAAACAATATTCATAGGTACCCCATGTAACCGCACAATCTGTGCGAGGAAATGCTTAGCGAGAGTCTCTGAAGTAGGTAGACTTGCCATAGGTACAAAATGCGCTAACTTAGATAACCTGTCCACAACTACCCAGATAACCGTGTTACCCCGTGAAGAAGGAAGGTTGGTAATGAAGTCCATGGACAAGTGGTTCCATGGCCTTCCTGGAATTGGCAAAGGCACCAATTCCCCGGCCGGCCGGCAATGAGAGCTCTTAGAACGAGAGCATACCCCACACGCATCGACATGCTTCTTAATATCTGAAGCCATCAAAGGCCACCAAAAAACTCTAGCCACTGCCTCTCATGTGGCAGAAATGCCTGGGTGAGCACTCAGTTTTGAATCATGGAACTCCCGCAGGAGCCTGGTGCGTAACTGCTGAGGAACAAACAATTTATTTTCGGGTTTGGACCTTGGAGCTAAAGATTGAGCCCCCACAATCTCCCGCTCCAATTCCGACGACACTTCAGCTATAACGACATTGGGTTGAAGAATGGGGGACGGCGGGTCAGGGGCGGAAAGCGGCTCAAAACTACGTGATAAAGCATCAGCTTTCACGTTTTTAGACCCTGGGCGAAAAGTTATAGAAAATTGAAATCTGGAAAAAAAAAGTGACCAACGGGCTTGCCTAGGAGTCAGTCTTTTAGCAGATTTGATGTAAGGTTCTTTGTACATGTTCTTGAAACTCAGTTTTTTCCGTCAGCCATTTTGCTTTCTGTCTTGCTGCAGCTATCTTGCCCTCAGTCAATATGGAGTTTCCAGCTTTCATGTTCCCGCCCTGATTCTATCCCTCTTGCTTCTTAAGCAGCCACAGCTGAGCAATCAGTGCTTCAGAATCTAGCCTGCAGTGAACCTGTGTGTCAGGAGTCGAACCCAGTACCTCTTGTCCACTGGCCAGCAGCTCTACCATCTGAGCTATTCTGCTGGCTGCAAAGTTCCTTGCTGAATCCAGATACCATTGACTGTTCTTCCTGATTGGCTACACCTAGTGCTCTCTTGATTGGGCCTCTGATTGCCAATTACACACCCTATATAAACCTGGCCCTGTGGGTGTGTCATTGCGAGATTATTGAGCTCCAAGCCTTTAGTCAAGCGTTTCCTCCTGATCCATTGCTACAAACACTGCTCTCCTGTGAACCGACCTCGGCCTGCCTTCTGACTACGCTCTCCGCCTGATCCATTGCTACAAACACTGCTCTCCTGTGAACCGACCTCGGCCTGCCTTCTGACTACGTTATCTGCCTGCTCCTCTGTTACCGAACTGCCTTTCCTGTGTACCGACCTCCGGCTGCCACCTGACTACGTTATCCGCCTGATCCATTGCTACAAACACTGCTTTCCTGTGTACCGACCTCCGGCTGCCATCTGACTACGCTACCTGCCTCTGCTTTCCCTAGTGTTTGCAGTAACATCGGCTCCAACCCAGACGGGATCTTGACAGAATAATCTCGCGCCATAATGGAGTCCGCTGTGAACACCCTGAGACGGCAAGTTACGGAGCTTCAAAGTTTTTGTACTGACTCTCAAGGAAAATATGCCAAGTTACAAACTGATTTCACGGCGATACAACAGGAAGTAATTGAGCTACAAAAACAACTTCTGGACGTGCGCAATTCAGGGTCCGAATCAAACGCGCGGCTGCCGCTGCCTGCAAAGTTCAGTGGGGATCGCAAGCAGTACCGAGGATTCCTCAATCAATGCCGCATATACTTCCAGATGCAACCTGCTCCCTT
This sequence comes from Oophaga sylvatica, assembly GCA_033576555.1. Lineage (NCBI taxonomy): Eukaryota > Metazoa > Chordata > Amphibia > Anura > Dendrobatidae > Oophaga > Oophaga sylvatica. Next base: position 21,452 of record JARQOD010007102.1, on the reverse strand, counting down.
TACCAGTGAGAGGAAGAAAGTTTTTTTTCATGATAAATCTCCTGACGGATGAAGCTCTTGCTTGGGCTTCACCTTATGTAGAAAAGGACTATGACCTCCTTAATGACCTGGAAGCCTTCACCGCAGCTATGAATCAAGTTTTTGATGACCCAAACCGCTGTGCCACAGCAGAAACCAAATTACATAATTTGCGCCAAGGACGTCGCTCTGTTGCGGAATATACATCGGAGTTCCGTCGCTGGGTGGCCGACACCACCTGGAATCCAGCGGCCCAGAGAAGTCAATTTCGACGAGGGCTATCAGAACCAGTGAAAGACGAGCTTGCCAGGGTTGAGACCCCTGACCAGTTGGAGGACTTTATTCAACTATGTATCCGGATTGACCAGAGACTTACTGAAAGGAGAAAGGAGAGACTGCGAGCACTTGGGAATAGCCCTGGCTTCTCATTTTCAGCATCAGACCACCAAGAAAAGACGCAAGTTGTGTCTGAACCGATGCAGATCGACGTCATCCGAAGACCACTCTCTGCACAGGAGAAGGAGAGGCGACGTGCAGAACATCTCTGCCTCTATTGTGGGGACCCTGGACACTATGCCATCAACTGTCCTAACAAAAGGACTATAGCCTTTACCAACAACAGGTCTGCCAGCAATACGGACCTTTCTCAGCAGTCGGATTCCATCTTGCAGACTATCTCATCAGTAACGCCAGAAATAGACAAAATACATACCACATCATCTCATTTTGTAATCCCCATTCAGGTTGTAATGGGCACCCAAAAAATACAATGCTCTGCCCTGTTGGATTCGGGAGCAGGAGGAAATTTTATGGACTTAAAATTTACACGTGATAATAATATTTCCAGTAGGACCAAATCCACACCAATTGAAATGGAAACTGTGGATGGATCACCTTTGTCTTCTGGACCTGTCACGCATGAGACAATCGAACTGGAGATTTGTATCGACCCGGATCATCATGAAGCTGTCAGTTTCCACCTTATTTCATCTCCGAAATTTCCGGTTATTCTAGGGATCCCCTGGTTTTCAGTCCATAACCCTTCTATCAACTGGGCATCAAGGACCATCACCTTTCCATCTGACTACTGTAAGAATAATTGTCATAAGGAACCCCCTGTTCTCCAACAAGTCCAAATCTCTGAGATTTCGCATGAGAAGGAAGAGAAACTACCACCTCAATATCAGCAGTTCTCTGATGTCTGCAGTAAGAAGAAAGCAGATCAATTACCTCCTCACCGTCCTTACGACTGTCCCATTGAATTGCTGCCAGGAGCAACCATTCCATTTGGACGGATTTACAATCTTTCCGAACCTGAATTGAAGGTATTAAGAAAGTTCCTGGATGAAAATTTAGAGAAAGGCTTTATTCGACCTTCCACATCTCCAGCTGGGGCACCCCTGTTCTTTGTTGAAAAGAAAGACTCCACTCTGCGGCCATGTATTGACTACAGAGAGATGAATAATATCACTGTCAAGAATCGCTACCCGCTACCCTTGATTCCTGAACTATTTGAGAGACTCCGTTCTGCGAAAATCTTTACGAAGCTGGATCTTAGAGGGGCTTACAACCTCATACGGATTCGCCCAGGAGATGAGTGGAAGACCGCCTTCAGAACGAGATATGGACATTTTGAATCTCTTGTTATGACCTTTGGCCTTAGCAATGCCCCAGCCACCTTTCAACATTTTATTAATGATGTATTTCGAGATTTCTTGGACCAATTCGTTGTGGCTTATCTCGATGACATTCTTATATTTTCAGACACCTTGGAAGAGCATCGCAGGCACGTCCAGTTAGTCTTGGAACGACTACAGGAGAACCATCTCTACATTAAACTTGAAAAATGTGAGTTTGAACAAACCAGTATCCAATTTCTGGGATATATCATCTCCCCAGAAGGTCTGAGCATGGATCCCGGCAAAATCAATGCTGTAGTAGACTGGCCTGTTCCAAGAAATTTAAAAGACGTCCAGCGTTTCATAGGATTTGCAAATTTTTACCGAAAATTTATAAAGAACTTTTCACGGATCATACTACCAATTACTACACTAACAAAAAAGACCAAAGCATTTTTCTGGTCTCCGGAGGCACAGGAGGCTTTTGACAAGTTGAAAACTCTTTTTACGTCTGCTCCATTGTTAGTACACCCAAATCCTGAATTGCCATTTACTGTCGAAGTGGACGCCTCGGACTCTGCAGTGGGAGCCATTCTGTCTCAGCGAGTTGGGGACAAGATGCAACTTCACCCATGTGCGTTTCTTTCCCACACCATGTCATCTGCAGAAAAGAACTACGACATTGGTAATAAAGAACTGTTAGCCATTAAAGTTGCCTTCTCCGAGTGGAGACATCTTCTGGAAGGTGCCAATCACCCTGTGACTGTTCTCACGGACCACAAGAATCTTGAATTCCTCCGTACAGCAAAAAGATTGTCTGCAAGACAAGCACGATGGGCCTTATTTTTCTCAAGATTCAATTTTATAATCTCTTACCGGCCTGGTTCAAGAAATGGCAAGGCTGACGCCCTGTCCAGGATGTGTTCGGAACCTCAGGAGAGGTCTAGTAATGATGATACAATTCTAGGCCCTAAAAATTTTTTGGGAATATTGCACTCTAAAGGACTATGTAATAGAATTAAAGATGGATATCAAGAGGACTCTTTCCTTAATCATCCTTCGGAAGACGTCGATCTTTCATTCAAAGAGGGGTTTTGGATGCAGAAACACCAAATATATGTACCTGAATCTTCTCGCCTTGAAGTCCTCAAAAGTGTCCATGATTCTAAACTGGCAGGACATCCTGGAGTTGCAAAAACACAAGACTTACTACTTTGTTTCTTTTGGTGGCCTAATTGTAGGAAGGACGTGAGGAAATATGTTTCAACCTGTTTAACATGCGCACGAAACAAGACCCCACGATCGTCTCCTCTAGGACTCTTACAACCACTCCCAGTTCCATCCAGGCCTTGGGGATCTATTTCCATGGATTTTATTGTGGAACTACCCCCTTCTAAACAGATGACCGTCATCCTTGTCATAGTGGACCGACTCACAAAAATGGCCCACTTTATTCCAACTGAAGGAATTCCTACTGCTGAAAAAACTGCAGAACTGATGATCAAAGAGGTATTCAGGTTACATGGAATTCCTGACAGCGTGGTGTCTGACAGAGGCGTTCAGTTTACATCAAAATTTTGGAAGAGTTTCTGTACAGCCTTGGGAGTCACGGTGAATCTTTCTACCGCTTTCCATCCTCAGTCCAATGGCCAGACGGAGAGAACGAACCAGACTTTGGAGCAATACCTCCGTTGCTTCATTTCCTATCTTCAGGATGACTGGGTGGACTATTTACCAACAGCAGAGTTTGCCTATAACAACTCCATACATAGCGCTACATCTCAAACCCCATTTTTTGCTAATTATGGAGTACATCCAATATTTATCCCTAATCTGCCAGTGAACACTCCCATTCCTGCTGTTAATGACAGGCTTACAAAATTACAGGAATCCCAGAAGGAATTATCAGAGATATTGCTCAAGACCCAGGAAGAATATAAGGAAGCAGCAGATAAACATCGGAGAGTGCCCCCTGCTCTTCAGGTTGGAGACAAAGTTTGGCTGTCCACTAAAAACCTTAAGACACATGTGCCATCCTCCAAATTGGGTCAGAAATTCATTGGACCTTTTCAAATTTCTGCAAAAATTAACCAGGTTGCTTTTCGTTTAAAACTTCCCAACAATCTAAAGATTCATCCAGTGTTTCACATATCCTTGCTCAAACCCTTCTGTGAAAACCCGTTTCCAGGAAGAATTCAGCCACCTCCTCCACCAGAAAGGATCCGTGGTGAAGAAGAATACATTGTGGATAAGATTCTGGACTCCCGAAAATTCAGAGGTAAACTGCAGTATCTGGTGCAGTGGAAGGGTTACGGACCAGAGGAAAATTCATGGGAACCAAGGGAGAACGTCCATGCTCCTAGACTAACAAGAGCCTTTCATCAGAGGTACCCGGATAAGCCAGCTCCTGAGATGTCCAGAGGCCATCCTGGAAGGAGGGGAGTACTGTCAGGAGTCGAACCCAGTACCTCTTGTCCACTGGCCAGCAGCTCTACCATCTGAGCTATTCTGCTGGCTGCAAAGTTCCTTGCTGAATCCAGATACCATTGACTGTTCTTCCTGATTGGCTACACCTAGTGCTCTCTTGATTGGGCCTCTGATTGCCAATTACACACCCTATATAAACCTGGCCCTGTGGGTGTGTCATTGCGAGATTATTGAGCTCCAAGCCTTTAGTCAAGCGTTTCCTCCTGATCCATTGCTACAAACACTGCTCTCCTGTGAACCGACCTCGGCCTGCCTTCTGACTACGCTCTCCGCCTGATCCATTGCTACAAACACTGCTCTCCTGTGAACCGACCTCGGCCTGCCTTCTGACTACGTTATCTGCCTGCTCCTCTGTTACCGAACTGCCTTTCCTGTGTACCGACCTCCGGCTGCCACCTGACTACGTTATCCGCCTGATCCATTGCTACAAACACTGCTTTCCTGTGTACCGACCTCCGGCTGCCATCTGACTACGCTACCTGCCTCTGCTTTCCCTAGTGTTTGCAGTAACATCGGCTCCAACCCAGACGGGATCTTGACACTGTGACCTGACTCCTGGAAGCCTTGGACTTTGTACTCCAGCTATTCCTACTGAGGAACTCTGGAACACTTGTGGACTCTGGAACCCTGCTCTTTGAAAGATCCACGTTTGCATGGACTTACAGTAACAGAGAAGAAGATCCTGAACCTGTTGTGGAGAGTGATTGCTGAGCTTAAGTTACTCTGGCCTGCTGTGTCTCCTGCTTCTGTATCTGCAAACTGTGTGACTATTTTTGCCACTTGTATGAAGTAATACAAGACCTTCTATATCAAACCTGTGTCTCATGTATTTTCATCGCACCCAAGCACAAGACGCTATATGAACTGTACTACATACATTACAAGATTCTGAAGCCAAAACGTTAGTGTCTGCTGGGTCTGGGAAGGCTGTGTCTGCTGTAACTGTGGATATCAGACGTCCGGTTGTACTTTCTGTGATGACAGTGGTTGTGACTTCTCACAACCATTCCAGGTGAGCAATTCCCTTAAGTTTTTTTTTTTCTGCAGTGTTACCACAGGTAAACACTATTGTTTTTTTTTTCTTCCCTCTTTTGTGTCTGCTGTAACTGTGGATATCAGATGTCCGGTTGAACCTTCTGTGATGATAGTGGTTGTGACTTCTCACAACCATTCCAGGTGAGCAGTTCCCTTAATTTTTTTTTTCTCTCTGCAGTGTTCCACAGGTAAACACTATTGTTTTTTTTTTTCCTCTCCTCTCCTTCCAGTACTCCTGTCTTAAAAGATCTGGAAAATGGAGGCCCGCATAAAGGAACTTTGCGGAGTGACTGATAATATCCTTGCAGATTTGCAGACTATAAAAACCCGTTTTACAAACCTACAGGACCTCACTAATCACAATTTGCAAGTGTTTGGACAGACTGCCCAGGATTTGCGAGCCAGGATTGAGGTTCTAGAGGAGCGAGTCCAGGCTCCTGCCGTAGCCCCGAGTTCTGGGATTCCCAAGTTGCCCCCTTTTCGTTTTGGCGGTGAACGTGAAAAATTCAGGGGATTTATTAACCAATGCAATCTGTTTTTTTCTGCACATGCTTCACAATTTCCCACTGAACGATCTAAAGTGCTTACTATAATTATGTTACTTACCAACAAGGCTTTGATGTGGGCAAACCCTCTGATTGAGACTGAGGATGAATGTTTGGATCATCTTGATGCTTTCATTTCAGCCATGGGGCAGGTGTTTGATGACCCCAATCGAGGTGCAACAGCTGAAGCAGCCATGTTAACTTTGCGCCAAGGTAAGCACTCGGTAGCCAAATATGCCTTGGATTTCAGGAGATGGGCCCTTGATACCACCTGGGACAGTTCCGCCAAAAAATCTATTTTTCGAAAGGGGTTGTCTCCACTAATTAAGGATGAACTTGCTCGTGCCGACCCTCCCACTGCGTTAGGTGACTTTATTAACTACTGCATCCGTATTGATGCTCGCCTGACTGAACGCAGGCAAGAGAGATGGTTCGAAAGCAATCGCACTAACCTTTTCCTACCTTCCTCCCCAGTTAAGGAACCTTTGAGTAGGATCACACGGGAACCTGAACCTGAACCCATGCAGGTAGACTCTTTACAAAGACAGGTTAGTGATGCACGCAAAGAACATCGTTTTAAGGAAAATCTATGTTTCTATTGTGGTAAGTCAGGGCACTTCATTATAAACTGCCCCAGCCGTTCTCGTAAGACTACTGCAGCACTCATTCACTGTGAGTGTTGCGAGAGGAGATCTGTCAGGTCCGAGCCTCAGGCTCCAGAGAGATCTGCAGCAACAGATATTGATTTCTCGGACTTAAACTCCATTACTTCTGAGGACGATGACTGTGTAAACGCTGCCATTTTTCAAGTTTCCTCAGCGGTGTCCCAGCTGAGTTGTAGGAAAAACAATTCTCATTGCTTCCTTTCCATCAAACTCTGGGTTGACTCAGTCTGGGTGTCTAGCTCTGCTATGATCGACTCAGGGGCAAGTGGGAATTTTATGGATGTCTCCTTTGCTCTGAAACAGGGGATTCGTTCAGTGAAGAAGGCTACTCCAGTACAGATGGAAACTGTGGATGGCTCCCTGCTGACCTCTGGACCAGTGGATCAGGAAACGGAGCCTTTGAGGGTCCTTATGGGTAAAGATCATCAAGAGAAACTGTCCTTTATGCTTATCTCTTCTCCCCACTTTCCCATTATTCTAGGGCTACCATGGCTGCAGGCTCAGAACCCTACCATTAACTGGGAGACCAAGGAATTACACTTTCCAGAGAAACAGATGAGTCCAGAAGTTTCAGCTTGCTCTGTTCCTAAAGGAACCATGTCAGTCCCTGAACTACCAGCTGTATACCAGGACTATGTGGATTTATGTGACAAGAAGAACGCTGACCAGCTTCCCCCTCACCGTCCATATGATTGTCCAATTGAATTATTGCCTGGAGCAGAGATACCTTTTGGTAAGATCTACCCCCTGGCGGGGCCTGAGCAAAAGGCTTTAAAGGATTACATAGACGAAAATCTAGCCAAGGGCTTCATACGCCCCTCTTCATCTCCTGCAGGTGCACCCATCTTCTTTGTGAAGAAGAAAGATGGATCTCTGAGACCCTGCGTAGACTATAGGGAACTCAATAAGGTTACTATTAGAAACCGTTATCCATTGCCTTTAATCCCTGAGTTATTGGAGAGAGTGCGGCATGCCAAAATTTTCTCTAAATTGGATCTCCGTGGGGCCTATAACTTGGTCCGTATTAGACCTGGGGATGAATGGAAGACTGCATTCAGGTCACGCTATGGACACTTTGAATATCTAGTTATGCCTTTTGGTCTGAGTACCGCCCCAGCCACTTTCCAACACTTGGTGAATGACATCTTCATGGATCTCCTAGATACATTCGTGGTGATTTATTTGGATGATATTCTAATTTTTTCTAACTCCACAGAGGAACATCATGGCATGTGAGAATGGTTGTAAGGTTCTGTGTACATGTTCCTGAAACTCAGTTTGGTCATCAGCCATTTTACTTTCTGTCTTGCTGCAGCTATCTTGCCCTCAGTCAAAATGGAGTTTCCAGCTTGCATGTTCCCGCCCTGATTCTCTCCTTTTGCTTCTTAAGCAGCCACAGCTGAGCAATCAGTGCTTCAGAATCTAGCCTGCAGTGAACCTGTGACCTGACTCCTAAAGCCTTGGACCTTGTACTCCAGCTATTCCTACTGAGGAACTCTGAAGCACTTGTGGACTCTGAACCCTGCTCTTTGAAAGACCCACGTTTGCATGGACTTACGGTAACAGAGAAGAAGATCCTGAACCTGTTGTGGAGAGTGATTGCTGAGCTTAGATTACTCTGGCCTGCTGTGTCTCCTGCTTCTGTGTCTGCAAACTGTGTGACTATTTTTGCCAACTTGTATGAAGTAATACAAGACTTTCTATATCACACCTGTGTCTCATGTATTTTCATCGCACCCAAGCACAAGACGCTATATGAACTGTACCACATACATTACAAGATTCTGAAGCCAAAACGTTAGTGTCTGCTGGGTCTGGAAAGGCTGTGTCTGCTGTAACTGTGGATATCGGATGTCCGGTTGTACTTTCTGTGATGACAGTGGTTGTGACTTCTCACAACCATTCCAGGTGAGCAATTCCCTTAAGTGTTTTTTTTTCTGCAGTGTTACCACAGGTAAACACTATTGTTTTTTTTTTTCTTTTCTCTTTTTTGTCTGCTGTAACTGTGGATATCAGATGTCCGGGTGAACTTTCTGTGATGATAGTGGTTGTGACTTCTCACAACCATTCCAGTACTCCTGTCTTAAAAAATCTGGAAAATGGAGGCCCGCATAAAGGAACTTTGCGGAGTGACTGATAATATCCTTGCAGATTTGCAGAATATAAAGACCCGTTTTTCAAGCCTACAGGACCTCACTAATCACAATTTGCAAGTGTTTGGACAGACTGCCCAGGATTTGCGAGCCAGGATTGAGGTTCTAGAAGAGCGAGTCCAGGCTCCTGCCGTAGCCCCGAGTTCTGGGATTCCCAAGTTGCCCCCTTTTCGTTTTGGCGGTGAACGTGAGAAATTCAGGGGATTTATTAATCAATGCAATCTTTTTTTTTCTGCACATGCTTCACAATTTCCCACTGAACGATCTAAGGTGCTTACTATAATTATGTTGCTTACCAACAAGGCTTTGATGTGGGCAAACCCTCTGATTGAGACTGAGGATGATTGTTTGAATCACCTTGATGCTTTTATTTCAGCCATGGGGCAGGTGTTTGATGACCCCAATCGAGGTGCAACAGCTGAAGCAGCCATGTTAGCTTTGCGCCAAGGTAAGCACTCGGTAGCTGAATATGCCTTGGAGTTCAGGAGATGGGCCCTTGATACCACCTGGGACAGTTCCGCCAAAAAATCTATTTTTCGAAAGGGGTTATCTCCACTGATTAAGGATGAACTTGCTCGTGCCGACCCTCCCACTGCGTTAGGTGACTTTATTAACTACTGCATCCGTATTGATACTCGTCTGACTGAACGCAGGCAAGAGAGATGGTTCGAAAGCAATCGCACTAACCTTTTCCTACCTTCCTCTCCAGCTAAGGAACCTTTGAGTAGGATTACACGGGAACCTGAACCTGAACCCATGCAGGTAGACTCTTTACAACGACGGGTTAGTGATGCACGCAAGGAACATCGTTTTAAGGAGAATCTATGTTTCTATTGTGGTAAGTCAGGGCACTTCATTATAAACTGCCCCAGCCATTCTCGTAAGACTACTGCAGCACTCATTCATTGTGAGTGTTGCGAGAGGGGATCTGTCAGGTCCGAGCCTCAGGCTCCAGAGAGATCTGCAGCAACAGATTTTGATTTCTCGGACTTAAACTCCGTTACCTCTGAGGACGTTGACTGTGTAAACGCTGCCATTTTTCAAGTTTCCTCAGCGGTGTCCCAGCTGAGTTGTAAGAAAAACAATTCTCATTGCTTCCTTTCCATCAAACTCTGGGTTGACTCAGCTTGGGTGTCTAGCTCTGCTATGATCGACTCAGGGGCAAGTGGAAATTTTATGGATGTCTCCTTTGCTCTGAAACAGGGGATACGTTCAGTGAAGAAGGCTACTCCAGTACAGATGGAAACTGTGGATGGCTCCCTGCTGACCTCTGGACCAGTGGATCAGGAAACAGAGCCTTTGAGGGTTCTTATGGGTAAAGATCATCAAGAGAAACTGTCCTTTATGCTTATCTCTTCTCCCCACTTTCCCATTATTCTAGGGCTACCATGGCTGCAGGCTCAGAATCCTACCATTAACTGGGAGACCAAGGAATTACACTTTCCAGAGAAACAGATGAGTCTAAAAGTTTCAGCTTGCTCTGTTCCTAAAGGAACCATGTCAGTCCCTGAACTACCAGCTGTATACCAGGACTATGTGGATTTATGTGACAAGAAGAACGCTGACCAGCTTCCTCCTCACAGTCCATATGATTGTCCAATTGAATTATTGCCTGGAGCGGAGATACCTTTTGGTAAGATCTACCCCCTGGCGGGGCCCGAGCTAAAGGCTTTAAAGGATTACATAGACGAAAATCTAGCCAAGGGCTTCATACGCCCCTTTCATCTCCTGCAGGTGCACCCATCTTCTTTGTAAAGAAGAAAGATGGATCTCTGAGACCATGCGTAGACTATAGGGAACTCAATAAGGTTACTATTAGAAACCGTTATCCATTGCCTTTAATCCCTGAGTTATTGGAGAGAGTGCGACATGCCAAAATTTTCTCTAAACTAGATCTTCGTGGGGCCTATAACTTAGTCCGTATTAGACCTGGGGATGAATGGAAGACTGCATTCAGGTCACGCTATGGACACTTTGAATATCTAGTTATGCCTTTTGGTCTGAGTACCGCCCCAGCCACTTTCCAACACTTGGTGAATGACATCTTCAGGGATCTCCTAGATACATTCGTGGTAATTTATTTGGATGATATTCTAATTTTTTCTAACTCCACAGAGGAACATCATGGACATGTGAGAATGGTCTTGGAACGTCTAAGCCAAAATCATCTTTACATCAAACTTGAAAAGTGTGAATTCCATAGGACCGAAATTCAATTTCTGGGGTATGTACTGTCTACACAAGGAATTAATATGGATGGAAGCAAAACCCAAGCCATCAAGGATTGGCCAAGTCCTAGAAATGTGAAGGAGGTACAGCGCTTCATCGGGTTTGCCAACTTCTATAGACGTTTCATTAGAAATTTCTCTGAGGTAGTGTCACCTATCACCCAACTTACCCGGAAAGAGTCTAGGTTCTCCTGGACTCCCCAAGCCCAGGAAGCATTTTCCCGTCTAAAAGATAAATTTACCACTGCACCTATCCTAGTACATCCCAACCCCGAGCTTGTCTTCATAATAGAGGTGGATGCTTCAGACTGTGCCGTTGGAGCTATACTCTCTCAGAGAACAGGTGAGAAGAATGTCTTGCATCCCTGTGCCTTCTTTTCCCAGCAGTTGTCTTCGGCTGAGAGGAACTACGATGTGGGCAATAGAGAGTTGTTGGCCATTATTGCCGCCTTCAAAGAATGGAGACACCTTCTTCAGGCAGCTGCACAGCAAATAGTCGTCCTGACAGACCATCGTAACCTTGAGTTTATCAGGTCGGCTAAGTGCCTGACTCCTCGCCAGGCTCGCTGGAATCTTTTCTTAAACCAATTTAATTTTACCATTTCTTATAGACCAGGATCGCGCAATGGAAAGGCTGATGCACTCTCTAGGATTTACTCAGCAGAGACACGTCCAATTACTCCTCCTAAGACTATTCTTCCTGACTCTAGATTCCTAGGAGTAATTCATAATCAAGACCTACTTAAGGACATCAAGGAAGCATACCATGCGGATTCCTTTTTGGCACAACCCCCAAGGGACGTAAGTCTTGTCTTTAAGAATGGTGTGTGGATTCAGGGACAACGCCTGTATATTCCTGAAACAGTCAGATTGAGAGTATTGCAACTCATTCACGATTCCAAGATAGCTGGGCATAGAGGAATTCTAAAGACACAGGAATTTCTCTCTCGTTTCTTTTGGTGGCCGACTTCAGGAAGGATGTTTTAAACTATGTCACTTCATGTGAAGTCTGTGCAAGATGCAAAACACCTCGCTCCTCACCAACTGGTCTGTTACAGCCTCTTCCCACCCCGTCCCGCCCGTGGGGATCCATTTCTATGGACTTCATTGTGGAGTTACCAACCTCTCAAGGGAAGAACACCATTCTAGTGGTGGTTGACCGTCTAACAAAGGCAGCTCATTTTATCCCTTGTGTCGGCTTACCCACTGCAAAACAGACATCAGATTTGATGATTAAAGATGTGTTTCGCTTACATGGAGTACCGGATGAGGTTATTTCGGATCGAGGGGTGCAATTCACTTCTAGGTTTTGGCAAAATTTCTGTGCAGCATTGGACATTAAAGTAAACCTTTCTTCTGCTTTTCATCCTCAGACTAATGGACAGACCGAACGAACCAATCAAACCCTGGAGCAGTATCTCCGCTGCTTTATCTGCCACCTACAGGATGATTGGGTGGATCTACTTCCATTAGCTGAGTTCTCGTATAACAACTCTCAGAGTGCCTCCACTAAGCAGTCTCCTTTTTACTCTAATCTAGGTTATCATCCTAACATTCTACCACGATTTCCCATAGAAACGCCTTTACCAGCAGTGGCTGAAAGAATCACGTCTTTACAGAAGAATATGGATCTTCTAAAGGAGAATCTGGAATCGGCTCAGGAAAGGTACAAGAAAGCAGCAGATAAATTTCGTAAACCTGCACCAGCTTTCAAGGTAGGAGACTTGGTCTGGCTGTCAACCAGAAATCTTAAGTTAAGGATTCCATCGTCTAAGTTGGGACATAAGTACATTGGACCCTATAAAATCAGTAAAATTATAAGTGCCGTTGCTTGTCGTCTTCAACTGCCAGAACTATGAGAATTCACCCTGTCTTTCATGTATCCCTACTAAAGGCTGCGACACCCAATACGTTTCCTGGACGTTCTTCTCCTTGCCCTGACCCAGTGCTAGTCGATGGTCAGGAAGAATTTGTGGTGGAAAGGATTTTAGATTCCAGGTTGTATAGAAATCAGTTACAATATCTGATTAAATGGCAGGGCTACCCAGTGGAGGACAACTCATGGGAACCAGTCAATAACGTTAATGCTCCTCGCTTGCTCCGTCAGTTTCATCAGAGGTACCCACACAAGCCTGGCCTGAGGTCATCCGGAGGTTGTCCCTAAGGGGGAGTAATGTAAGGTTCTGTGTACATGTTCCTGAAACTCAGTTTGTTCGTCAGCCATTTAACTTTCTGTCTTGCTGCAGCTATCTTGCCCTCAGTCAAAATGGAGTTTCCAGCTTGCATGTTCCCGCCCTGATTCTCTCCTTTTGCTTCTTAAGCAGCCACAGCTGAGCAATCAGTGCTTCAGAATCTAGCCTGCAGTGAACCTGTGACCTGACTCCTAAAGCCTTGGACCTTGTACTCCAGCTATTCCTACTGAGGAACTCTGAACACTTGTGGACTCTGGAACCCTGCTCTTTGAAAGACCCACGTTTGCATGGACTTACGGTAACAGAGAAGAAGATCCTGAACCTGTTGTGGAGAGTGATTGCTGAGCTTAGATTACTCTGGCCTGCTGTGTCTCCTGCTTCTGTGTCTGCAAACTGTGTGACTATTTTTGCCAACTTGTATGAAGTAATACAAGACTTTCTATATCACACCTGTGTCTCATGTATTTTCATCGCACCCAAGCACAAGACGCTATATGAACTGTACCACATACATTACAATGGTCTTGGAACGTCTAAGACAAAACCATCTTTACATCAAACTTGAAAAGTGTGAATTCCATAGGACCGAAATTCAATTTCTGGGGTATGTACTGTCTACACAAGGAATTAGTATGGATGGAAGCAAGACCCAAGCCATCAAGGATTGGCCAAGTCCTAGAAATGTGAAGGAGGTGCAGCGCTTCATCGGGTTTGCCAATTTCTATAGACGTTTCATTAGGAATTTCTCTGAGGTAGTGTCACCTATCACCCAACTTACCCGGAAAGAGTCTAGGTTCTCCTGGACTCCCCAAGCCCAGGAAGCATTTTCCCGTCTAAAAGATAAATTTACCACCGCACCTATCTTGGTACATCCCAACCCCGAACTTGCCTTCATAATAGAGGTGGATGCTTCAGACTGTGCCGTTGGAGCTATACTCTCTCAGAGAACAGGTGAGAAGAATGTCTTGCATCCCTGTGCCTTCTTTTCCCAGCAGTTGTCTTCGGCTGAGAGGAACTACGATGTGGGCAATAGAGAGTTGTTGGCCATTATTGCCGCCTTCAAAGAATGGAGACACCTTCTTCAGGGAGCTGCACAGCAAATAGTCGTCCTGACAGACCATCGTAACCTTGAATTTATCAGGTCGGCTAAGTGCCTGACTCCTCGCCAGGCTCGCTGGAATCTTTTCTTAAACCAATTTAATTTTGTCATTTCTTATAGACCAGGATCGCGCAATGGAAAGGCTGATGCACTCTCTAGGATTTACTCAGCAGAGACACGTCCAATTACTCCTCCTAAGACTATTCTTCCTGACTCTAGATTCCTGGGAGTGATTCATAATCAAGACCTACTTAAGGACATCAAGGAAGCATACCATGCGGATTCCTTGTTGGCACAACCCCCGAGGGACGTAAGTCTTGTCTTTAAGAATGGTGTGTGGATTCTGGGACAACGTCTGTATATTCCTGAAACAGTCAGATTGAGAGTATTGCAACTCATTCACGATTCCAAGATAGCTGGGCATAGAGGAATTCTAAAGACACAGGAATTTCTTTCTCGTTTCTTTTGGTGGCCCACTTGCAGGAAGGATGTTTTAAACTATGTCACTTCATGTGAAGTCTGTGCAAGATGCAAAACACCTCGCTCCTCACCAACTGGTCTGTTGCAACCTCTTCCCACCCCGTCCCGCCCGTGGGGATCCATTTCTATGGACTTCATTGTGGAGTTACCAACCTCTCAAGGGAAGAACACCATTCTAGTGGTGGTTGATCGTTTAACAAAAGCAGCTCATTTTATCCCTTGTGTCGGCTTACCCACTGCAAGACAGACATCAGATTTGATGATTAAAAATGTGTTTCGTTTACATGGAGTACCAGATGAGGTTATTTCGGATCGAGGGGTGCAATTCACTTCAAGGTTTTGGCAAAATTTCTGTGCAGCATTGGACATTAAAGTGAACCTTTCTTCTGCTTTTCATCCTCAGACTAATGGACAGACGGAACGAACCAATCAGACCCTGGAGCAGTATCTTCGCTGCTTTATCTGCCACCTACAGGATGATTGGGTGGATCTACTTCCACTGGCTGAGTTCTCTTATAACAACTCTCAGAGCGCCTCCACTAAGCAGTCTCCTTTTTACTCCAATTTAGGTTATCATCCTAATATTCTTCCTCGATTTCCCATAGAAACGCCTTTGCCAGCAGTGGCTGAAAGAATCACGTCTTTACAAAAGAATATGGATCTTCTAAAAGGAAATCTGGAATTGGCTCAGGAAAGGTACAAGAAAGCCGCAGATAAATTTCGTAAACCTGCACCAGATTTCAAGGTAGGAGACCTGGTCTGGCTGTCAACCAGAAATCTTAAGTTAAGAATTCCATCATCTAAGTTGGGACATAAATACATTGGACCTTATAAAATCAGTAAAATTATAAGTGCTGTCGCTTGTCGTCTTCAACTGCCCAGAACTATGAGAATCCACCCTGTCTTTCATGTATCTGTACTAAAGGCTGCGACACCCAATACGTTTCCTGGACGTTCTTCTCCTTGCCCTGACCCAGTGCTAGTCGATGGTCAGGAAGAATTTGTGGTGGAAAGGATTCTTGATTCCAGGTTGTATAGAAATCAGTTACAATATTTGATTAAATGGCAGGGCTACCCAGTGGAGGACAATTCATGGGAACCAGTCAATAACGTTAATGCTCCTCGCTTGCTCCGTCAGTTTCATCAGAGGTACCCACACAAGCCTGGTCTGAGGTCATCCGGAGGTTGTCCCTAAGGGGGGAGTAATGTAAGGTTCTGTGTACATGTTCCTGAAACTCAGTTTTTTCCGTCAGCCATTTTACTTTCTGTCTTGCTGCAGCTGTCTTGCCCTCAGTCAATATGGAGTTTCCAGCTTGCATGTTCCCGCCCTGATTCTCTCCCTCTTGCTTCTTAAGCAGCCACAGCTGAGCAATCAGTGCTTCAGAATCAAGCCTGCAGTGAACCTGTGACCTGACTCCTGGAAGCCTTGGACCTTGTACTCCAGTTATTTCCTATTGTGGAACTTTGGAACACTCGTGGACTTTGGAACCTTGCTATTTGATAAATCCACGTTTGCATGGACTTATGGTAACAGAAAAGAGATCCTGAACCTGTTGTGAGAGTGATTGCTGAGCTTAAGTTACTCTGGCCTGCTCTGTCTCCTGCTTTTGTATCTGCAAACTGTGTGACTATTATTGCCACTTGTATGAAGTAATACAAGACCTTCTATATCAAACCTGTGACTCCTGTGTTTTCATCGCACCAAAGCACAAGACATTATATGAACTGTATTCCTTACATTACAACCAGCTTCACCACCATGACAGAAGATCAGCTCTCCACTCTCCTGTCAAGATCACACCTCACCACTTGCGCACTTGACCCACTCCCGTCCCACCTCATTCCTAACTTTGCCACAGTCTTCATCCCTACTCTCACACACCTCTTCAACCTTTCACTTACAAATGGTGTCTTTCCTTCATCCTTCAAACATGCTTCAATCACACCGATCCTCAAAAAGCCCTCCCTTGACCCATCCTCTGTGTCTAACTATCGCCCGATATCTCTTCTCCCTTATGCCTCAAAACTACTGGAACAGCATGTATATCTTGAACTGTCCTCCCACCTTTCTTCCTGTTCCCTCCCTTGACCGGTTACAATCCGGCTTTCGACCGCATCACTCAACTGAAACTGCCCTAACTAAAGTCACTAATGACCTGCTAACCGCCAAGAGCAAGCGACACTACTCTGTCCTCCTTCTCCTGGACCTGTCTTCTGCCTTCGACACTGTGGACCATTCCCTCCTGCTACAGATTCTCTCATCTCTTGGCATCACAGACCTGGCCCTATCCTGGATCTCATCATACCTAACAGACCGAACATTTAGTGTCTCCCTCTCACACACCACCTCCTCACCTCGTCCCCTGTCTGTCGGTGTTCCTCAAGGCTCAGTCCTAGGACCCCTACTCTTCTCCATCTACACCTTCGGCCTGGGACAGCTCATAGAATCCCACGGCTTGCAGTATCACCTCTACGCCGATGACACGCAGATCTACCTATCTGGACCTGACCTCACCTCCCTACTGACCAAAATCCCACAGTGTCTGTCTGCTATCTCAGCCTTCTTTTCTGCTCGCTTTCTCAAACTGAACATGGACAAAACAGAATTCATCATCTTTCCCCCACCTCACTCTACCCTTCACCAGACCTATCTATCAATGTCAATGGCTGCTCGCTTTCCCCAGTCCCACATGCTCGGTGACTTGGGGTGATCATCAACTGTGCCCTCTCTTTCAAACCACATATCCAAGCCCTCGCCACCTCCTGCCGCCTCAAACTCAAAAATATTTCCCGGATCCGCTCATTCCTCAACCATGAAACCACAAAAACACTAGTGCACGCCCTTATCATCTCCCGCCTCGACTACTGCAACCTCCTACTGTCTGGCCTCCCCTCTAGCACTCTGGCACCACTCCAGTCCATCCTACACTCTGCTGCACGACTAATCCACCTGTCTCCCCGCTATTACCCAGCCTCCCCCCTATGCCAGGCCCTTCACTGGCTCCCTATTGCCCAGAGGCTCCAGTTCAAAACCTTAACCATGACATACAAAGCCATCCACAACCTTTCTCCTCCATACATCTGTGACATGGTGTCCCGCTACCTACCTACACGCAACCTTCGATCCTCTCAAGATCTCCTTCTCGACTCCCCCCTCATCTCTTCTTCCCATAAACGCATACAAGACTTCTCCCGGGCTTCCCCATACTCTGGAACTCCCTGCCGCAAAACATCAGACTTTCACCAACAACGGAGACCTTCAAGAAAAACCTGAAGACCCACCTGTTCCGACAAGCCTACAACCTGCAATGATCCTCAGTGTACCGAACCATCGTACGACCAGCTCTACCCTTTCCTAGTGTATTCTCACCCATCCCTGCAGTCTGTGAGCCCTCGCAGGCAGGGTCCTCTCTCCTTCTGTACTTGTGTGTCCCTTGTCCAGCACATGTTTATTGTACCTGTCTATATTTTTCCCCTTTTCATATGTAAAGTGCCATGGAATAAATGGTGCTATATAAATGTATAATAATAATAATAATAATTGCTAAGAGTTCTCTATTACCAACGTCATAATTTCTCTCAGCCTGAGAAAATTTTTTCGAGAAATAGGCACAAGGTTTGAGGTTAGTCAGAGAAGTAGGTCCCTGTGACAACACTGCCCCCACCCCAACCTCCGAAGCATCAACTTCAACCACAAACGGCTTGGATGAGTCAGGTTGAACCAGAACAGGAGCGGATGTGAAACAATTTTTCAAAGTTAAAAAAGATTGTTTGGCCGATGGGGACCAGTTCCTAACATCTGCCCCTTTACGTGTGAGATCCGTGAGGGGTTTCACAATCTGAGAAAAACCCTTGATAAACCTGCGATAGTAATTCGCAAATCCCAAGAAGCGCTGGAGTCCTCTAAGGTCCCGAGGCTGGACCCACTCCATAATGGCTTGCACCTTCTTGGGATCCATACGAAACCCCTGTGGAGAAATTATGAGACCCAAAAATGATAGCTCCTGAACAAAGAAAGAACATTTCTCCAGCTTAACAAACAAATGATTTTCCCTGAGTCTTTGAAACACAGTTTTAACATGTGATAAATGTGAATGTCTGTCAGAGGAATATATCAGTATATCATCCAAATAGATCACAACAAAACGGCCAATGATGTCCGAAAAAACTACATTAATGAAATTTTGAAACACAGCTGGAGCATTGGTGAGACCAAAAGGCATGACGAGATTCTCAAATAACCCCTCAGTAGTAAGAAAAGCAGTTTTCCACTCATCCCCTTCCCGTACTCTTATCAAATTATAAGCCCCCCTGAGGTCCAATTTTGAAAACCACTTGGCCCCAGAGAGCTGGTTACAGAGATCAGGAATCAGAGGCAGGGGTATGTATTCCTGACTGTGATTTTATTAAGTTCTCGAAAGTCGAGGCAGGGACGTAGACCGCCATCCTTCTTTTTAACAAAGAAGAACCCCGCAGCTACTGGGGACACTGAGGGCCTTATATGCCCTTTGCGAAGACTTTAAGCGATGTATTGCTTCATAGCCAGGCGCTCCGGGCCTGACAAATTAAATAGACGGGCCTTGGGCAATTTGGCTCCCGGGACAAGATCAATAGCACAGTCAAATGATCTATGCGGGGGCAGAGCCTCAGCCTCACTTTCAGAGAACACGTCCTCAAAGTCTTTCAGGTACTCCGGAATACCCTCCAGACCAACAGAAGACACTGAGACAGGTTTTGCAAGTTTCATACAATAAACAGGTTTATGGCAACAGTCGACACATTGGGATCCCCATTTAATAATCTCCCCTGATTCCTAGTCAATCACCGGGTTATGGCGTTGAAGCCATGGCATACCCAGCACTAGCCCTGTGAGCAATTTGTCCATGACAAAACATTCCATGTCTTCCTTGTGGGAAGAACCGACCTGCAAAGAAAACCTTTTGGAAACATAAAGAATCCCTGTTCGGGTAAGAGGGGAAGAGTCGATAGCAACAATTTTAAGGGGTGTCTCCAGCCTGACTGTCCCTATCTTATGTTGGGAGACGACACAGGAACTGACCAGATTGAGAGATGAACCACTGTCCACCAATGCTGTCGAGAAAAACAATAGTTGTCTACCAATAGTTCCACCTTTAATACGACTTTCGAACATGAGGAAAATAGTACCTGAAGGTCTGGGCAGCCTCCTCGACCGCTACCCAGACCTAGTAGTTTTCCGCCGTCTTAGATGACGGACAGGTGGGACAATCTTTTCTCCAATGTCCGGACTCTCCACAATAGAAACAGAGTTGTTTCTCCCGGCTATGTCTTCTCTCCTTCTCTTTTAGCGAGGTGATGCCAATGTCCATGACCTCAGTAGTGGCTCCAGTCTCTTTGCTGCCAGAAAACAGTGAGGTTTCACACTGCATGATACCCCAGGCGCGTAGCCTGCGGTCCATTCGTACGGCCTGGGTTATGGCGTCCTCCAAAGTATCAGGTGGAGGATGAAGGGCCAGGGCGTCCTGGAGATGTTCAGACAGGCCTCTGCGGAATAGCCCTCGAAGGGCGGCATCATTCCAGGAGACCTCCGCTGCCAAACGTCGGAACTCCGAACAGAACCACTCGGCTGAATGTTTACCCTGACGAACACTCATTACCATGTCCTCAGCCATACGGACCCTGTCAGGCTCATCATAGATGCGGCCCAGGGCATGAAAAAACAAATCAACAGTCATCCTCTCAGGAGCAGAAGGAGAGAGAGAAAAAGCCCAGGCTTGTGGGGCCCCCCGAAGTAGGGAAATAATGACCCCCACCCTCTGGAACTCATCCCCAGAAGAGCGAGGCCTCAGGGAGAAAAAAAGTTTACACCCCTCCCTGAAGGCTCTGAACTCATTTTTATCCCCTGAGAAGTAGTCGGGCAGTTTAACTGGAGATTCAGGAGATACCAATGACACATCCTTACCACCAGTACCCAGAGACCCCGCAGCGACAGCCCCCTGTACGGTATCTACCAGCTGCTGCTGGGTCTGAGCCATCAAGCGCTGCTCAACATTCAACTCCTGGAACCTTTGCGTCAGATGTTTCACCTGACCTGCTAACACCTGCATGGGATCCATGGGGATAACACTCCTAAATCTCCCCCTCAGAGAAAAAAAAAAAATGTAACGGTCGTTTATAATGTCAAGGACACCGCACTGCACTTGCTCATTGAGCCAGTGCGTGTGTCCAGAGTGAACAAACTGTGCCCAACGATACCTGTATAGTAGAACCGCAGCAGAGAAGACGTGTGTTTCTGAGGACACAGGACCTTCCGCACCATGTGACTGCCAAGGGCGGAGCCAGCCACACGTCTCTCAGAGCAGTATCAGGTAGAGAATGTTTCAGGCTGAAGGACCTGCAGGCACGTGACTGCCTAGGGGCGTGGCCTAAGCTCCAGAGATCTAGGAGGTAAAGGAAAACTCCTAGAAGGGTAACTACGAAATAAAGTTACCAAGGGGCATAGACAGAATGGATGGTCAGGATAGCCAGGTCATACACATAGAGGGCAACGAAGTACAAAAGGAGCAGGCAGAGAATAACCAGAACACAGCCAAGGGGTCATACACAGACAGAGCAACGCAGTACAAAAGGGACAGGCAAAACTCGTAACAGGGACACAGCCAAATCAGAACCAGACAAACAAAACGAAGCACAGGCACAACGCACTGGCACAAGCACAGGGTCAGACACACTCAGCCAAAGGTCAGAGTATAAACGACAAAGGCTGGCTTACAGTGAGGCTATAAAAAGCCTCCCAGGACCCAGAAAGAGGCCAACCAAGTTAACCCCGCGACTACCTGATCCAAGAACCCAGTAAACCATGACACTAAATAGGGAAAAAAGGTCATGTGACCAGCAAACTGAAAAAAACCTAACAAGAGGGTTCTAACAGTACCCTCCCTTCTAAGAGGAT
>JARQOD010007101.1:0-40290 GCA_033576555.1 Oophaga sylvatica | reverse complement strand
TTATTCTGTGCATGCCAAACCTTCATTTATATGCTTTTATCACAACAGAAGGCTTTGTGGTTCATAAATAATCAAGTGATAGAGAATGTATAAGTAGTGGAGAAATGTTGAACATGATGGACCTAAGTCTTTTTCCAACCTATATACCTACAGTATATAACTATGTAAAGTATGGATATTAAGATTTTACCACAGTTTAGAGGCATAGCTAAAGTGAATGCAGAGGAAGACTCTAGAGCTCGATAGGATAGGCATGGTGGGAGGAGAAGAAATATAGAAAAAAAATACATATTATTTTTAATCATTATGTAAAACTTATGTACAAATGTATAGACTTTTAAAAAATACTGATATATTGTAGAAAATATTCAGTGTCTTACTTAAGTCATAGCTCAACTCCGAGGCTCGATCTGGTGACCTCTGGCTGTGGGTTGGTTTCCCTCTATGTTGGACCACAGACTGTGTTGTGTTGCTGATAATGCTCTTGTCCTTGCTTTGCTTTGTTGGGGTGCTTCTGTGTAGGTGTATTCACTTCCTCGTTTTGGTTTGTCCTGTCGCATCTTGGGGGGTGGCGCTATCAATACTCTCCAGCACATGCAGTCTTTGCTGGCTATAGTCCACGTTAGATGGATGTTTGGAGTCCCAGCTCCCCTGCCAAGGATTATTTTTGCTGAGGTTTTCTTTACTGCTTCTCCTGTTGTATGTTTACGTGTTCCCCTTCTCAGTACGTTTTACATTTTGTCACATTCAGGGTCTGGTGATTTTCACATGTACCAAAGGTTTTTTTGCCTTCTTTTCCTCAGTCTTTCATGTATGACCGTGTGAACACGTCTTTAGTAGAGATGAGCGACTTTCCCTTTTTTCGGGTCGAGTCAGGTTTCACGAAACTTGACTTTCCCAAAAGTCGGATCGAGTGAAATCGGCCGACTATCGGGAAAAGTCGGTGGGTTGACCGAAACACGAAACTCAATGCAAGTCAATGGGGAAGCAAAGTCGGTAGGGAGTGGAGGACAGTAAACACACATACAGTGCCCATTTGAATGACAACAACATCAATCATTATTACTTAAGCTTGGCAACCTTAATTTACTTTATAATAATGGTTACGCATTGAAAAATGGGGGTTATTTGGCTCAACTTGTGGGGGGGTAGGGATGGCTCCCGGTTTTCCTGGGCCCCAGGCCAAACAGTGTCAGTGGGCCCCTTTAGCACATACCGCAATTCATGATGCTCCAATACGGCACAGAAATATAGGCATAGTACAATGAAAAATACTTCACTTCTTACATTACATGACTGATATCTATGTTAAAATCTACAATAGCTCAAAAACCGGAAACTATATTCCTCCATACAGTATTATGGCCACCACATAGTGCGCCATACAGAATAAAGAGCCCCATATATTGCTCCATACATAATTGGTCCATATTATGTTCCATACAGTATATGATGAGCTCCACATACTGCTCCAGGATATGATGGTCCCCATATAATGTGCCATAAAGTATAGGACGGTCCCCACAGAGTAGAATGAGCCCCACATATTGCTCCATACAGTACAATGAGTCGCATATAAAGCTCCATACAGTATATGATGGGCCCTATATATTGCTCCATACAGAATGGGCTCCATATAATGCTCCATACAAAATAGGCCCCATATGATGCTCCATACCCTATATGATGCCCCATAAATAATGAACCCCATATGATTCTCCAGTATATGATGGGCCACATGGATGATGCTCCAGTGTATGATGGGCCAAAATCATGCTCCATATATAATGGGCCCCATTATTAATGTTCCCGTGTGTAATGGGCCACGTAAATGCTGCTCCAGTGTCTTATGGGCCAAAAGAAAGCTCCATATATAATGGGCCCCATTATTAGTGTTCCAGTGTGTAATGGGCCACATAAATGCTGCTCCAGTGTCTTATGGGCCTAACGAATGCTCCATATATCATGGGCCCCATTAATGTTCAAGGGTATATGAGCAACACAAATGCTGCTCCAATGTCTGATCTGCCCCATTTTGAATGCTCCAATACATGATGGACCCCATGGATGATGCTCCAGTGTCTTAAGGGCCAAAAGAAAGCTTCTTATATAATGGGCCCAATTATTAATGTTCCAGTGTGTAATGGGCCACGTAAATGCTGCTCCAGTGTCTGATGTCTCCCATTTACAATACTCCAGTATGTGATGGGCCCCATGGATGCTGCTCCAGTGTCTTAAGGGCCAAAATAAAGCTCCATATATAATGGGCCCCATTATTAATGTTCCAGTGTGTAATGGGCCACGTAAATGCTGCTCCAGTGTCTTATGGGCCAAAACAAAGCTCCATATATAATGGGCCCAATTATTAATGTTTCAGTGTGTAATGGGCAACGCAAATGCTGCTCCAGTGTCTGATGTCCCCCATTTACAAAGCTCCAGTATATGATGGGCCCCATGGATGCTGCTCCAGTGTCTTATGGGCCAAAAGAAAGCTCCATATATAATGGGCCCCATTATTAATGTTCCAGTGTGTAATGGGCCACGTAAATGCTGCTCCAGTGTCTTATGGGCCAAAAAAAGCTCCATATATAATGGGCCCCATTATTAGTGTTCCAGTGTGTAATGGGCCACGTAAATGCTGCTTCAGTGTCTTATGGGCCAAAAGAATGCTCCATATATCATGGACCCAATTAATGTTCAAGGGTATAATGGGCCCCGTAAATGCTGCTCCATTTTCTGATCTGCCCCATTTTGAATGCTCCAATACATGATGGGCCCCATGGATGATGCTCCAGTGTCTTATGGGACAAAAGAAAGCTCCATATATAATGGGCCACATTATTAATGATCCAGTGTAAAATGCTCACCCTATATTCCTCCAAACATTACAAAAAATGAAATACCTCTCCTTGCTGTGCACTGCTCTACTCTGGCCTTCTCCGTGTCGCCATCTTACATCTCTCTGCAGTTGGACTGTTTAGGCAGAGGGAGTACAGACGTGACGTCATTGCTCTCTGTAACCTGAATGTTACTGTCAGGAAACGCGTAAGACGTCACAGTGGTGGAGCATGGAGAGGTAAGTATTGCAAGTGCTGGGGCCCTTAGCAAGCAGGGGGGCCGACTCGTGGGCGACATCACTGGCACAAGGCCCCTCATAGTACGCCAGTGTGTCTGACGGCGAGTGGGCCCATCCCACCATCAGAGACAAATTTTTGTACTGTGAGGGGCCCTGTGGCAGTGCTGTCGCCCACGAGTCGCCCCCCCCCCACACCTGCTCAGGGAACCGGCACTTGCCCGGGTGCGCCAGGTGCTGACGTCGGCGCTGGGATTTGTACATTTTGTTGTCCGTCCACGCATGCAAGTGTGTTGGACCCCAGTAGTTTGGTTGCCACAGTGACCTTGCCTCCCTCCAGGGGGAGTGATGTCATGCCTGAAAGCAAGGAAGGATCCCTTTAACAGGTAACACAGCATACAATACCTTTCCTACTCCGGACCAGAAGAGGGAGATCCAACACCTGATTTCAGGAGAGCTCCTCGAGAACATTGCGGCTGGGGGAGGAGTTAGTGAGTGTGGCTGGAGGGACAAGAGAGGAGAGACGTGTGGAGACAAGCTGGGGAAAAGAGGGCTATAGAGAGCTCACCCCCAGGTCGGAGCGCCAGAAACCAGACCCCCCGAGTCCGAGGCTGAGTGGGTAAACTAAAGTCCAAGCAGCAGAATCCAGAGGGCAGGAGACAGCAGGTTCTCTGCCACAAGTAATACTCTAATACACAGCAGCAGCACATGTGAGCCGGAGACTCCATAAGTCAGTGATTCCTGAAGCTGGTTACAGTTGCCTGTTATGAGAGTGAAGTTCTACCTAGACAATAGACAGAGAGAGGAACTTGGACGGAGCTTATAGCAGCCAGTGCCTCAGAGAATAGCGCTAGAAAGGAGACCTCACATCCCACCTGAAGTAAGGGGATTCCAAATTGCTTTCAGGCTGACCGACTCAAGCACCATCTGTACTCAGTGCCCTGGACACTTTGCCTGCAAAATCCATTACTCTATCTCCGCAACTAGCTCTTTTATCCTTAGACTTGGAGGGCATTGCTCATTCCTCTATTCACTTAGTGGTACATGTTCTTCTAGTAGTTAGGCAACTAATTGCCTTCCATTGGAAGAGGCCTGACCCTCCCGTTATCCAAGATGTAATTATTATTATTATTTATTATTATTATTATACATTTATATAGCGCCATTTATTCCATGGCGCTTTACATATGAAAAGGGAAAAATATAGACAGATACAATAAACATGTGCTAGACAAGGGACACACAAGTACAGAAGGAGAGAGGACCCTGCCCGCGAGGGCTCACAGTCTACAGGGATGGGTGAGAATACACTAGGAGAGGGTAGAGCTGGTCGTGCGATGGTTCAGTAGACTGAGGATCATTGCAGGTTGTAGGCTTGTCGGAACAGGTGGGTCTTCAGGTTTTTCTTGAAGGTCTCCGTTGTTGGTGAAAGTCTGATGTTTTGCGGCAGGGAGTTCCAGAGTATGGGGAAGCCCGGGAGAAGTCTTGTATGCGGTTGTGGGAAGAAGAGATGAGGGGGGAGTCGAGAAGGAGATCTTGAGAGGATCGAAGGTTGCGTGTAGGTAGGTAGCGGGAGACCATGTCACAGATGTATGGAGGAGAAAGGTTGTGGATGGCTTTGTATGTCATGGTTAAGGTTTTGAACTGGAGCCTCTGAGCAATAGGAAGCCAGTGAAGGGCCTGGCATAGGGGGGAGGCTGGGGAATAGCGGGGAGACAGGTGGATTAGTCGTGTAGCAGAGTGTAGGATGGACTGGAGTGGTGCAGGAGTGCTAGAGGGGAGGCCAGACAGTAGGAGGTTGCAGTAGTCGAGGCGGGAGATGATAAGGGCGTGCACTAGTGTTTTTGTGGTTTCATGGTTGAGGAATGAGCGGATCCGGGAAATATTTTTGAGTTTGAGGCGGCAGGAGGTGGCGAGGGCTTGGATATGTGGTTTGAAAGAGAGGGCAGAGTCGATGATCACCCCAAGGCACCGAGCATGTGGGACTGGGGAAAGCGAGCAGCCATTGACATTGATGGATAGGCCTGGTGGAGGGGTAGAATGAGGTGGGGGAAAGATGATGAATTCTGTTTTGTCCATGTTCAGTTTGAGAAAGCGAGCAGAAAAGAAGGCTGAGATAGCAGACAGACACTGTGGGATTTTGGTCAGTAGGGAGGTGAGGTCAGGTCCAGATAGGTAGATCTGCGTGTCATCGGCGTAGAGGTGATACTGCAAGCCATGGGATTCTATGAGCTGTCCCAGGCCGAAGGTGTAGATGGAGAAGAGTAGGGGTCCTAGGACTGAGCCTTGGGGAACACCGACAGACAGGGGGCGAGGTGAGGAGGTGGTGTGTGAGAGGGAGACACTAAAAGTTCGGTCTGTTAGGTATGATGAGATCCAGGATAGGGCCAAGTCTGTGATGCCAAGAGATGAGAGAATCTGTAGGAGGAGGGAATGGTCTACGGTGTCAAAGGCAGAAGACAGGTCCAGGAGAAGGAGGACAGAGTAGTGTCGCTTGCTCTTGGCGGTTAGTAGGTCGTTGGTGACTTTAGTTAGGGCAGTTTCAGTTGAGTGATGCGGTCGAAAGCCTGATTGTAACCGGTCAAAGAGGGAGCAGGAGGAAAGGTGGGAGGACAGTTCAAGATATACATGCTGTTCCAGTAGTTTTGAGGCGAAGGGGAGAAGAGATATCGGGCGATAGCTAGACGCTGAGGATGGGTCGAGGGAGGGCTTTTTGAGGATCGGGGTGATTGAGGCATGTTTGAAGGATGAAGGAAAGACACCATTTGTAAGTGAAAGGTTGAAGAGGTGTGTGAGAGTAGGGATGAAGACTGTGGCAAGGTTAGGGATGAGGTGGGACGGGAGTGGGTCAAGCGCGCAAGTGGTGAGGTGTGATCTTGACAGGAGAGTGGAGAGCTGATCTTCTGTCATGGTGGTGAAGCTGGTTTTGGAAGAACAGGGCTGAGTGGCTAAGAGGGGCATTGGGGGCTGCGGGCCAAAGCCTTCTCTGATAGTATCAATCTTTTGCTTAAAGAAGGAGGCAAAGTCTTCGGCAGAAATGAGAGGAGAGGGAGGAGGTGCTGTGGGATGGAGTAGAGAATTGAAAGTGTTGAAGAGCTGTTTAGGGTTGTGAGACAGGGAGGATATGAGAGATGCAAAGTAAGTTTGTTTTGCGGCAGAGAGCGTGGACTTGAAGCTGGCAAGGGACTGCTTGTATGCGTTGAAGTGCTCGATGGAGTGGGTTCTCTTCCATCTCCGCTCGGTAACCCTGGAAGCCCGTCTCAGTTCTTTGGTCAGGCCGGTCAGCCAGGGCTGCCTGTTGATTGTACGAGTTTTGCTCTGCATGAGGGGGGTGGCCGAATCAAGTGTGGTTTTTATTGTGGTGTTATAAAATGTGGCAGCAGCATCTGTGTCATTAAGTGAGGCTATGTCTGTGAGAGGGAGGAGGGACTCAGAGAGCGATTGTAAATTGAGGTGTTTGAGATTTCTGCGAGGGTGGGTGAGTTTGTGGAGTGGGGGATGCGTACTAACAGAGGAGAGGGAAGAGAATGTCAGTAGGTTGTGGTCAGACAGGGGGAGTGGGGAGTTAGTGAGATTAGTGAGGGAACAGAGACGGGTGAAGATAAGGTCCAGCGTGTGACCGCCTTTGTGAGTGGCCACAGAGGACCATTGAGTGAGGCCAAGGGAAGCTGTGAGCGAAAGAAGTTTAGAGGTAGCCGGGGTGGAAGTGTCAATGGGGATGTTGAAATCGCCCATGATGATGGTGGGGATGTCAGCAGAGAGGAAATGGAGTAGCCAGGTGGTGAAGTGGTCGAGAAAGGTGGAGATGGCTAGTTCCGGGGGGCGGTAAATGACAGCCAGTTGGAGGTTGGAGGGGGAATAGATGCGGACGGAGTGCACTTCGAACGAGGGAATAGCAGCGGAGGGTGGAATTTGAATAGGGGTAAAGGAGCAGGTATCAGACAGGAGTAAGCCAACTCCTCCACCACGTTTGTTTCTGGGGCGAGGGGTGTGAGAAAGATGAAATCCGCCATAGGAGAGCGCAGCTGGAGAGGCTGTGTCAGAGGGGGTGAGCCAGGTTTCAGTGATGGCAAGGAAGGAGAGTTTGTTGGTGATAAAGAGGTCGTGGACAAATGACAGTTTATTGCAGACGGAGCGTGCGTTCCATAGTGCTCCGGGTAGGGGGACTGGGGGAGGTGGGTGTGGATGGATAGGTATGAGGTTGACAGGGTTGCAAAAACGTGTGGAAGATCGTGGCAGGGTGTTAGAAATGAGTGTGGGGATGTGATGAGGAGGGCCAGGATTTGGGGATACATCGCCAGCGATGAGGAGTAGCAGACAGAGCGTTAGAAGGTGAGAGCAGGATAAGCCATGGTGTGGCCGTGTGTGTCTTGGTGAAAAGGATTGTATGTGGAGGAACAGTTCTGTGGGAAAGGTGAGATGGCTGGGGAGAATGGAGGGGGAAATGACTAATTCCTTACTAGGTGGGGGGATTACAGGGGATAGGAAGAAAGAAAGGAGGATGGGGGTGAAAGTGATAAGAAAATGAAACATAGTGGTTTTAAATTATGTTACCTTGCAGCCAAATTCCAGTCAAATTCTAGTCTAATTCACAGTAGTGTAATTAGAAATCTGTAATTTGAAATATGGGATTTGAAATATGTGGAGCAGACTACGTCTGGAGCAGACCCATTGCACTGAATAAATAATGCAGCTAAGGGCAATCAGGTGTGATTGGGAAGTGGGCTGGGACTGCTCAGGCCAAATGCACAGAGTTAAGGAAAGGTCATAAAAGGGGGTAGGTGTTACACAGACCACTCAGATGTGTGGTGAAGATAAGAAGTATGGAGTACAATTATGTGCACAGGAAGATGGGTGAGCAAATCATACCATTAACAAAGCAATATACATGATGCATTCAGGAGCATAGAAAAGCTGGGGTTTTCATACCATTAACAAAGCAATATACATGATGCATTCAGGAGCATAGAAAAGCTGGGGTTTTCATACCATTAACAAAGCAATATACATGATGCATTCAGGAGCATAGAAAAGCTGGGGTTTTCATACCATTAACAAAGCAATATACATGATGCATTCAGGAGCATAGAAAAGCTGGGGTTTTCATACCATTAACAAAGCAATATACATGATGCATTCAGGAGCATAGAAAAGCTGGGGTTTTCATACCATTAACAAAGCAATATACATTATGCATTCAGGAGCATAGAAAAGCTGGGGTTTTCATACCATTAACAAAGCAATATACATGATGCATTCAGGAGCATAGAAAAGCTGGGGTTTTCATACCATTAACAAAGCAATATACATGATGCATTCAGGAGCATAGAAAAGCTGGGGTTTTCATACCATTAACAAAGCAATATACATGATGCATTCAGGAGCATAGAAAAGCTGGGGTTTTCATACCTGTGGGAACAGAAGAACATCTCAGTCACAAGGTGATGATGACAATGCTGTAGGATTGATGTGTGGCCAAATGCATTCTAGAATTCTAGTCTAATTCACAGTAGTGTAATTAGAAATCTGTAATTTGAAATATGGGATTTGAAATATGTGGAGCAGACTACGTCTGTATGTAATTGACAGAATGACCCTCCATAAAGCCTTCGAGCACAAACTAGCTCTGATACATAACAACCTAGACAAATTTTCTCGAAAATGGTCCAGCTGGATACCTTTATTCCCTTAAAAGTATATTCAGATAAGCCATATTATTTCGTCTTTCTTGATTAATGGTTACTATTTATAATATTGCCTTTGTAGTCAGATAATATGTGTAATGACTGTATAAATTAATCTGTTATTGTCCTGTAAATTGGGACGCAAGGTCCACTTGCTCCCTTCTTTCCTTGTTGTATTACCCCTTCCCTTTTCCCCTTCTCCCCCCCCCTTATAGTTTCATAAATACTTAATAAAAATTTTTGAAAAGAAAAAGAAGGAAAAACGTCCCCAGTAAAGCACAGGTCTGGCCGAAAGTCAAAGTTGACTGAGAGAGACCGTCGGACTGTGAAGCGAATTGTGAGAGAGGATCGCAAGACCACGACTCTGAAAATCACAGCTGAGCTCAATGAACACCTACAGAAACCAGTTTCCACGAAAACGCTTAGTCGGGAGATGAAAACCTCTGGATTCAACGGAAGAGCTGCAATTCGAAAACCGCTGCTCTCAATGACAAATGTTTCCAAGCGTTTACAGTGGTGTATAAACCTCCAGAATTGTTCCCTCGACCAGTGGAAACATGTGATATTCTCAGAAGAATCATCGTTTACCCTATTTCAGACCTCCGGCTGAGTGTTTGTTTTGAGACAGCCGAAAGAAGCATTCCATCCAGACTGCCTTCTCCCTGTTAGGGTCTGCGGAACGCACCTAATAGATATTGTAGAGAGGTGCGTTCGCAGCCCGGGGTCCACCGTGCCCGCTGCTAGCAAGATGGCGAAAGTAGCGAACTCTATTATCCCGCAGAGTCGCTAAAATAAACGCTGTAGCGCGCTGTGGCAGTTAGTGCGAACTCTGTTAATCCGCAGAGCCGCTAGCGGGAATGCCACAGCGCTATATGGCGATAAGTGCGAACTCACTTAGCTTCAGTGAGCCGCAAAGTAAAACGCTAGGGCGCTGAACCAGCGTTATAAAGCGAACCCTGTTGCTTCACAGAGCCGCTGAGAAAAAGACTGTGTCCTGTTAGACTCACAGGGTACACAGATGACTGCTAAGCGTATTGCAGTCTGAGGTCATGCAGTCAGAACACAAGCAACAATCTCCTCACCGGAGTAGCCGGTATTCTAATGGCGTTTTCAGCTGAGCCCTGAACACGTGCATACAATCTCCTCACCGGAGGTGCTGGTATTCTAGGGGCTTATTTCAGCCAGACCTAACCACATGCATACATGACCTCTCTGGCGCAAGCACGTAATAGATTTGACACTAGCGCATGGCGGCCCAGCCATGCCACCCATTTATAGTAACAGCTACAGGACCTGCCAGAAAAAGGACCAATGAGAAACTGTTCCAAAACACATGTAGTTTCAGGACCTTCCTGGCGGACCAATAGGAGCTGCTGCAGTACCTGAACATGTGACCCTGATCTCCAATGAGAGATCTTACCTTGGGCATGCTCAGAAGGGGAAACGCAGGACTTCGTCCTAAAGACGTCTGCTCCAGCACTGGCTATAATAGAAGATCCAGGAGGGGCAGCAGCAAGTCTCTGCACAGTATTGGAATGGGCAAGACGCTGGGACCGATGTCTCTGCTGAGCAGGCTCCATTGCGGCCGGAGACGGATGGGGGACCGCAGCAGGAATGGCTCGAGATTCCCCTTGTGCAGCATTGGGAACTCGAACCCTAACACTCCCAAACATAAAACATGGCGGAGGTTCTGTGATGATCTGGGGTGCTATTTCATGGAGATCCACTGGGCCAATGATATACCTTCATGGAAGAATTAACAGCCGCGATTATTTAGGCATTTTGGCCGACCAAGTGCATCCTATGGTTCAAGCACTGTTCCCGGAGGGGAACACCATCTTTCAGGATGATAATGCACCAATTCATACAGCTACAATCGTTAAATCCTGCCACTAGGAACATTCTAAATGAAGTTGAGCATCTCATCTGGCCCCCACAATCCCATACCTCAACATTAAAGAGCATTTATGTTCTATTTTAGAGATTCAAGTTAGACGTCGATTTCCGCCGCCATCGTTGCTCAAAGAACTGCAGGGTGTTTTAACTGAAGAATGTGCTAAAATGCCTTTGGAAAAAATTAACACCTTGTATGAATCCATACCTCGGAGAATTGAGGCTGTAATCGCCGCAAAAGGTGGACCTACACCAAATTAAACTAACTTTTGTTGATGGTGTTTACATTATTTTGTCCAACCCCTGTAGATGGAGGATGTTTCGGAAATGTAAGCCAAAATCTGTTCCTGATCCTCTGGCTTTAAAAGCAGTTTATCTACTCCCAGTTAAGGAAGCCTTCCAGCCCTTCTTCAGCCCAAAGACTCTTTATGATAGCACACTATTTTCAGGGCATGCGAGCTCCTGTATATTCAAAAAAATATTGTAAATGTCCGTATATATTTGAGGAGACAGACACTGACGCTCTCAGTCTCAGTCTGGATTACACAATAATATAACAAGATAAAAAAGGGGTACTGTATCACCATATACAAGGTATATATAGTATAGTGAAAATATAATATTTACTGTAATAATATATTCTATATAATGTAATAATAATTTTACAGATTATAAATGTACATTGTATACAGCAGTATATTTCTTTGCACTTGTATACTTAGGTGAAGAAAAAGTCAGCCTTTTTGGTGGTCCCCTAAAATTCTAAAAATAATAATAAGCAATTGCAAAAATGTAATTTTCTCTGTGAGTCTCCCCCAATCTTAAACTCACCACCCTCAACATTGCAAGAGGATGTAAAGCTACTGAGCCACAGGCTTTAATGATGGAAGTAAGAGAGTTTTGTATACTTGATCTGTATTGCAGACTCTGACTCCACAGGCAGATTATATTGAGACATAGAGATACTTCTATAGTTCATAGCAGTGTATTTTTATGTCTCTGTATTCTAGAGGGAGAATAAAAGAGATTTTTTTCTTCCTATAAAGTTCTTGAAAAATAATGAAACAATTACTATAATGTCAGTTTTAATTTGTTTTTTTTTTTTTAAAAAAAATAAACTTCAGAAAATAACATGGACATGTTTGGTGTCTCTTTAATCGCAATGACCCACACAACACAGCGATCAGATTATTTAAGGTAATCGGTAAACGGCGTAAAAAAATGGCGTGATTAATATTTTTCCTCTATAAAACCTATAAAAAATTAAACATGTACCACTGAGGCCGTAAATGCTACGTATTTTCTACTGCTTTTTTCTGCACGTTTTCGCAGAACATGTTCTGCACAACGCAATAAAAATCTTCTCTGATTATTGCATGTTTGCTGTTTTTCTTAAATGTGTGTTACCTCATATTTGTTGTGTTTTTGGTGCAGATGTGAATCTGCATTTTGAATTCTTTTTTATACTACAGAAAATATTTAATTCTGCACTGAGATCTGGGCAGGTGAGTGTTGCTGCCTTTTGTTTGCTGTTTATATTATGTTTAACTGTCCAAGCAAAGTGGATGTGATTTCATGGAAACTGCGCCCACTGTGCATCTAAGGATGCTGCTGAACTGTGCGGTTTTGGTGATTTTTTTTTCTATGTGGAGCCTATAAAAAATGCATGTAAAAAACTGCAGTTGCTTTCTTAAGTGCAGAATCAAAGCTTTTCTGTACTAAAAAAAATACATTAAAAACACGGCTTCACATTTGCAGTAAATTACAATAAATGAGGGGGAAAGGGCATAAAAAAAATTCAGCAGTAACGTAATAACCAGAGAAGATTGTTATTGCGGAATTTGATGCTGACAACTGCAGAAATCAAAAACACAGTATTTAAGCAACGTGTGAACAGTGCCTTAAAGAGACCAAAAAGCTAGATGACATAGTGAAGATACATAAAGATGAGAATATTCTGGCTGCTCTGAATGTGAATGAATAAACAAAAAATAAATCAACTATTCCCAACTAGAGATGAGCAGGACGTACCGATGATGTCCCAGATACAGGGGACAGTCCCAGAATTGGGTCTATGCCCTGCAGTCTCTGGAGTCTGAATTCATCTCACTACCACCTCCCCACTGACATCTCATCCTGCCAGGTTATAAAGAAATGGTAAATGGGCATGGATTGGGGTGTGGTCAAAATTTTTCCTCAGCGCACTGCGCACAATGCATGATGTTATGATTTGGTAGCTGAGGAGAGCAGGCAAAAAAGGAAATACACCAGAGAGGTTGGAATCTATGGGATTGCAGTACCCTAACTAACCACCACAACTAAAGGCAGCCGTGGAGCGTACCTACGTTGGTCCTAGACGCCTCGTCACAGTCTGAGAAGCTAACTACACCTAAAGACAGAAAGAGGAAAACTATCTGCCCCGGAGCAGATCCCCAAAGAACATAGAAAGCCCCCAAACATGTAATGGCGGTTAGACAAGAGGAAATACAAACACAGACAGAAAATAGTATGAGCAAACGTTGGGGCCCAAACTTCCTAAATAGAAAAGGATAGGAAGGACACTTACTGCAATCCCAAAAAACCCTGATGGGAGGGAACCTCCCTTATATAAGACCAGTCAGTAACACCTGATCGCCAATCTTCACAATCTTCATTGGATAGTTCAGTACTGTTTGTAACCACCAGAGGGAGCTTCTGCTCAGAATTCATTTCTAGCGCATTCACAACAGTACCCCCCCCTTGAGGAGGGGTCACCGAACCCTCATTTGAGCAACCAGGTCGGTCAGGATGAGCTCTGTGATACGCACGGATGAGTCTCCTAGCATGGATGTCCGAAGCAAACACCCAAGAATTGTCCTCCTGACCATAACCTCTCCACTTAACCAAATACTGGATTTTCCGTCTAGAAAAACGAGAATTCAATATTTTCTCAACCACATACTCCAGATTGCCCTCAACCAAAACAGGGTCAGGAGGCACAGCCATAGGAACCACTGGCTCGACAAACCTCTTCAATAAGGACTTGTGGAACACGTTATGGATCTTAAATGTCCCTGGAAGAAGTAAACGAAAGGAAACAGGATTAAAATTCTCCATGATCTTATAAGGTCCAATGAACCTAGGCTTAAACTTAGGAGATGCAACTCTCATAGGGATATTTCTTGAGGACAACCAGACCAAGTCCCCCACTTCAAACCGAGGACCATCAGTCCTATGCCGGTTGGCAAACCGCTGGGCCCTCTCCTGAGAGAGGGACAACCTCTCCACTACCTGGTCCCAAATCTGCTGCATACGCTCCACAACAGAGTCAACACCTGGACACACAGAAGCCTCCGTCTGTCCTGAAGAAAATCGAGGGTGAAACCCAAAATTGCAGAAAAATGGAGACATCAAAGTGGCAGAGCTAGCCCTATTATTAAGAGCAAACTCAGCCAAAGGCAAAAAAGAGACCCAGTCATCCTGATCAGCAGACACAAAGCATCTCAGATAAGTCTCCAATGTCTGGTTTGTTCTCTCAGTTTGTCCATTGGTCTGAGGATGAAAAGCCGTCTTCCATTCATGCCCGTGCTTAATGCGAATAAGGTTATATGCCCCCTGAGGTCAAGCTTGGTAAACCAAGTAGCACTTTTCACCCTGGAAAACAGGTCAGAAATCAAGGGTAACGGATATTGATAATTCACAGTGATATTGTTCAAGAGACGATAATCAATACACGGCCTTAATGAACCATCCTTTTTGGCCACAAAGAAAACACCGGCACCCAAGGGTGAAGAGGATGGTCTGATATGACCCTTCTCCAATGCCTCCTTGATATAAGACCGCATAGCGTCATGTTCAGGTACAGACAAGTTAAAAAGGCGACCTTTAGGGAATTTACTACCAGGCACTAATTCTTTAGCGCAGTCATAGCTCCTATGGGGGGGCAAGGATGCAGATTTACTTTCGCTAAACACATCAGAAAAATCAGTCAAAAAGTCAGGAACATCCTGAGCCTGGGGGGAGGCAGAAAAAACAGGAGTGTTGGTATTAACACATTGGCAGCCCAGCTGGTTACAGACACAGATTTCCAATCCAAAACAGGATTATGAGACTGTAACCAAGGGAAACCCAGTACGATAATGTCATGCAGATTATACAGCACCAAAAATTTGCAACTCTCCTGATGATCAGGTTCAACCCTCTGTAGCGCCCGCGTCCCTGCCTGCTGCCAGACAGGGACGTCGCTCTCCTCACCTGTCCTCGGCGCTCTCCTTCCGCCTGCTGGTCCCGCGCGCTCCTTCCCTGCTACTGGCCTTAGGGCACGCGCCCGCACCCTTCCCCGCTCTTAAAGGAGCCGCGCGCATTTTCCAAATCAGTCTCCAGCCAATGCTGGAGGACTCCACCCTATATTAAGGGCTTCCTCCTTAATGTAGGTGCCGAGCAATGTTGTTCCTGTGCAGTCTAACTCTGTTTCAGCCATCAGCTCCTGATTCCAGTTTCCTGCCTGTTACCTGTCGGCTTGCCTGTCTGCCATCCGTCTGCAGTTCCATCCAGAGGTTCGGACGTCATCTGCAGAGATCCCGGCTCTTGCCTGCTCACCTAGGAGCGATCATCTGCCATCCGACTGCAGCTCCATCCGGAAGTTCGGACATCATCTGCAGAGATCCCGGCTCTTGCCTGCTCACCTGGGAGCGATCATCTGCCATCCGACTGCAGCTCCATCCGGAAGTTCGGACATCATCTGCAGAGATCCCCGGCTCTTGCCTGCTCACCTGGGAGCGATCATCTGCCATCCGACTGCAGCCTACCTGGAGGCTCCACCATATCAGGTCGTATATACCTGCCTGTCTAGAGTCTGCCTGGTCACTTGCTGTGACATCCTGCCTGTCTAGAGTCTGCCTGGTCACTTGCTGTGACAACCTGCCTGTTCCAGAGACTGCCTGGTCACTTGCCATGTCAACCTGCCTGTCCAGAGACTGCTGGTCACTTGCCGTGACAACCTGCCTGTCCCAGAGACTTCCTGGTCACTTGCCGTGACAACCTGCCTGTCCCAGAGACTGCCTTGGTCACTTGCCGTGACAACCTGCCTGTCCCAGAGACTGCCTGGTCACTTGCCGTGACAACCTGCCTGTCCCCGAGACTGCCTGGTCACTTGCCGTGACAACCTGCCTGTCCCAGAGACTGCCTTGGTCACTTGCCGTGACAACCTGCCTGTCCCAGAGACTGCCTTGGTCACTTGCCGTGACAACCTGCCTGTCCCAGAGACTGCCTTGGTCACTTGCCGTGACAACCTGCCTGTCCAGAGACTGCCTCGGTTACTTACCGTTACAACCTGCCTGCCCAGAGACTTCCTTGGTCACTTGCTGTGACAAACCTGCCTGTCCAGAAACTAAATATATCTCCTGCAGTGAATCCCTGCCCTTTTCCCAGGTGCCACCCGCTCTCTTACAAGTAAACTCTCTTGTATAATAAAGCTTTGTGGTTCCACCAACCTGACCTGTCTCGTCAGTAGTTCCACCCACCAGACCCGTTACAGTTTGCTCGGGCCATGGAACCCGGTGGCACCCAAACCCCTTCACTCCCGGAACTGTGTCATGAGCTGTCTCGCCAGAGGTCTCAACAGGAGGCCATCCTGGGTCACCTGCGGAACGTCAAATCCCGTCTGGACACTCTGAAATCATCAATAGCAACCATCGCTGGAGCCATGACTCATAATCCGTCAGTCCCGCTGATTCCCAATTCTGTGGTTTCCATTCCCGGACCCCGACTGTCAGCTCCTCCTAGGTTTGGAGGCGATCCTGCTCTGGCTCGGGGTTTCATTAATCTGTGCACCCTGCATTTTGAACTCCTGGCACACCAGTTTAACTCTGACCGGGCCAAAGTTGCCTTCATCATGTCCCATCTCACTGGAGAGGCCCTGGCCTGGCTTAACCCTCTCTGGGAGAGAGAGGATCCTCTGGTGTCTGACCTGCCTGCGTTTCTCTCGGCCTTCCGGAAGGTATTCGACGAACCTGGACGGAAGACTTCCTCTGCATCATCTCTGCTGCGTCTCCGTCAGGAGAGTTTCACCGTTGGTCAATATGCCATACGGTTCCGGACTTTAGCCTCAGAACTAGCTTGGGACAATGAAGCTCTAATTTCGGTCTTCTGGGAGGGTCTGTCCGGCCGTATTAAAGACGAACTTGCCGGTCGGGACATTCCAACCTCGCTTGATGATTTAATAAATCTTGCCAATCGAATTGATCTACGGTTCAGGAACGAGCCAAAGAGATCACCCGTAAAAAAGAGTTTTCCCATCTTGCACCCTCGTGTCAGAGATCTATAACCTCTTCCGTTTCTCCTCAGGTGCACCCTGCTGAGCCTATGCAGGTCGACCAGACCAGATGGTCAAAGCCCGTCAGGACTCACGCCGTGCCGAGAAAAGTTGCTTCTACTGCGGCAGTAAGGAGCACTGGATCCAAACCTATCCGGAGAAGTCGGGAAAACGCCTGTGTCTAGGTTCGCTCGGAGAGGTCAATCTAGACAAAAATAAATCCTCTTCATCCCTGCTGCTGTCGGTTTCAATTCTGATCGGTAAGAACCGCCACTTCGAAATGGCCCAACTTGATTCTGGAGCAGCTGGGAATCTCGTGTCACAGGCTCTAGTAGAGAAGTATCACATTCCCACCAAACCTCTTGTTGAACCTGTATCTGTTGCTGCTGTGGATGGGGGCCTCCTACCTCGTCCATCCGACTTATCACCGAAGTCATAACCCTGCAGGTGGGAATGTTGCATTCTGAGAGCATCTCGTTTCATGTTTTACCTGGACTCTCTCATGCTCTCTTACTAGGTCTGCCTTGGCTCCAAAAACATGCACTGTGCTCGACTGGCAGAATGGAGAGGTTCTTCGCTGGGGACAGGACTGTCATAAAACATGTCTGGTGCCTGTTCATCCTGTCTATTCTTCTCCTACACCTGCTAATCTACCTGGACTCCCGATTCCATATTGGTCATTTGCTGATGTCTTCAATAAAAAGGAAGCAGAGACATTACCCCCGCATAGACCATATGATTGCCCGATTGACCTGTTGCCCGGTACTACGCCTCCTCGTGGGCGTATTTACCCGTTGTCTGCTGCTGAGACCAGGTCGATGTCCGAATATATCGAGGAGAACTTAGCAAAGGGATTCATCCGGAAATCTACCTCCCCAGCGGGAGCAGGTTTCTTCTTCGTTAAAAAGAAAGACGGATCTCTCCGTCCCTGTATTGACTACAGAGGCCTAAATTCGATCACGGTGAAGAATAAGTACCCTCTTCCGCTCATTCCAGAACTGTTTGATCGTCTTAGAGGGGCTAGAGTCTTCACCAAACTAGATCTTCGTGGAGCATACAACCTGGTTCGTATCCGTCGAGGAGATGAATGGAAGACGGCATTCAACACCGGGACGGCCACTACGAGTACTTGGTGATGCCCTTTGGTCTCTGTAATGCTCCAGCAGTCTTTCAGGAGTTGGTCAACGACATCTTCCGGGACCTCCTCTATTCCTGCGTTGTGGTGTACCTTGACGACATCTTGGTCTTCTCTCCGGATCTTCAGTCTCACCGGAGGGATGTTCGTCAGGTTCTGCTCAGGCTCAGGCAGAATCACCTCTTCGCCAAATATGAGAAGTGCCTCTTTGAGCAGACATCGCTTCCGTTTCTGGGCTACATCATTTCTCAGACAGGCCTACGAATGGATCCGGAGAAATTGTCTGCCATCGAGAAGTGGCCCGACCGGAGGGGTTGAAGGCCATTCAGCGGTTCCTGGGATTTGCCAACTATTACCGTCTCTTCATACCGCACTTCTCTTCCAGGACTGCTCCAATCTCAGCGCTCACTCGCAAGGATGCTAACCCCAAACAGTGGACGCCCGAAGCAGAGGAGGCCTTCCTTTCTCTGAAACAGGCCTTCTCTTCCGCTCCAGTGCTGCATCGCCCGGATGGCAAACAAGCAGTTCTTCCTGGAGGTGGACGCTTCCTCTGCTGGAGCCGGAGCGGTTCTTACCCAAAAATCGCCATCCGGGAGGATGGTATCCTGCGGTTTCTTCTCCAAACTTTCTCCTCCTCCGAGCGCAACTACTCCATAGGAGATCGAGAGCTATTGGCCATTAAGTTGGCATTGGAGGAGTGGCGTTACCTACTCGAAGGGGCTCTTCATCCGGTAATCATCTACACGGACCACAAAAATCTGGCATACCTCCAGCAGGCACAGAGACTTAATCCTCGTCAAGCCCGGTGGTCCTTGTTTTTTGCCCGCTTCGATTTTCTTTTGCATTTTCGCCCAGCTGACAAAAACGTCAAGGCGGATGCCTTGTCTCGGTCTTTCCTGGTGTCGGATCTCGAAGATGAGCCTAAACATATCATCGATCCCGCCAGAGTGATGCAGGTGGCTCCCGTGAGTCTAAATCGTCTCCCTCCTGGTAAGACGTTCGTATCAGAAACCGATCGGAAGAGAATCCTACATTGGGGTCACTCGTCTAAACTCGCTGGCCACGCTGGTCAAAGAAAGACCCTCCAACTCATTACCCGGCATTATTGGTGGCCTACCCTGCACAAAGACGTAATAGACTTTGTTTCTGCCTGTGTTTCCTGTGCCCGCAACAAAGTTCCGAGACACCTGCCTACCGGCCGTCTTCTTCCGCTTCCTGTACCCGCTGCCCCTGGCAGCATATAGCCATGGACTTCATAACAGATCTGCCCGTCTCTGCCGGTTGTACGGTCATTTGGGTGGTCGCTGACCGCTTTTCCAAGATGGCTCACTTCATTCCTCTGCCAGGTCTCCCGTCTGCACCCGAGTTGGCTAAAGACTTTATCCGCCACATCTTCCGTCTTCATGGTCTGCCTCGTCACATTGTGTCGGATCGTGGGGTTCAGTTCACCTCACGTTTCTGGAGAGCCACTTGTAAGTTGCTAGACGTCACCCTGGATTTTTCCTCCGCTTACCACCCACAGTCCAATGGACAAGTTGAACGAATAAATCAGAATTTGACCAGTTATCTTCGACATTTCGTTAATGCCCACCATTCTGACTGGGTGGAGCTCCTGCCTTGGGCCGAATTCTCCTACAATAATCATGAGAGCGAATCTTCCACCAAGTCTCCGTTTTTTGTAGTCTTCGGTCAGCACCCTCGGATCCCTGTCCCTGTTTCCATCTCTGTGGACAATCCAGCTGCGGAATCTCTAGTTAGAGAATTCTCCTCCATCTGGGAGAGTACCCGGTCCGCACTCATTCAGTCTTCCGAGCGCATGAAAAGACATGCTGACAAAAAACGTCTGGATCCTCCTCAATTCTGTCCTGGGGACAAAGTCTGGCTTTCGTCCAAATATGTTCGACTCAAAATTCCGTCCTACAAGTTAGGTCCTCGGTTCATCGGTCCTTTTGAGATCATCAGTCAGATCAATCGGTGTCCTATAAATTGAAACTCCGGCCAATTTGAGAATTCCTAATTCTTTTCATGTATCTCTCCTCAAACTGTGGTTCTTAACTCTTTTTTTAAGTCTACAGGTACACCTCCTGCTCCAGTGTCTGCTGATGATGAATTTGAGGTAGAGAACATTCTGGCCACAAAAAGGGTAGGAAGAAAGACTTATTTTTTGGTGGATTGGAAGGGGTTTGGTCCTGAGGAGAGAACCTGGGAGCCTCGGGAGAACATCCATGCCCCTCTTATCCTAGCTAAATTTCTTTCTGGCCTAAAGAGGGGGTGGCCTAGAGGGGGGGGTACTGTAGCGCCCGCGTCCCTGCCTGCTGCCAGACAGGGACGTCGCTCTCCTCACCTGTCCTCGGCGCTCTCCTTCCGCCCTGCTGGTCCCGCGCGCTCCTTCCCTGCTACTGGCCTTAGGGCACGCGCCGCACCTCCCCCGCTCTTAAAGGAGCCGCGGCATTTTCCAAATCAGTCTCCAGCCAATGCTGGAGGACTCCACCCTATATTAAGGGCTTCCTCCTTAATGTAGGTGCCCGAGCAATGTTGTTCCTGTGCAGTCTAACTCTGTTTCAGCCATCAGCTCCTGATTCCAGTTTCCTGCCTGTTACCTGTCGGCTTGCCTGTCTGCCATCCGTCTGCAGTTCCATCCAGAGGTTCGGACGTCATCTGCAGAGATCCCCGGCTCTTGCCTGCTCACCTAGGAGCGATCATCTGCCATCCGACTGCAGCTCCATCCGGAAGTTCGGACATCATCTGCAGAGATCCCGGCTCTTGCCTGCTCACCTGGGAGCGATCATCTGCCATCCGACTGCAGCTCCATCCGGAAGTTCGGACATCATCTGCCGAGATCCCCGGCTCTTGCCTGCTCACTGGGAGCGATCATCTGCCATCTGACTGCAGCCTACCTGGAGGCTCCACCATATCAGGTCGTATATACCTGCCTGTCTAGAGTCTGCCTGGTCACTTGCTGTGACATCCTGCCTGTCTAGAGTCTGCCTGGTCACTTGCTGTGACAACCTGCCTGTTCCAGAGACTGCCTGGTCACTTGCCATGTCAACCTGCCTGTCCAGAGACTGCCTGGTCACTTGCCGTGACAACCTGCCTGTCCCAGAGACTTCCTGGTCACTTGCCGTGACAACCTGCCTGTCCAGAGACTGCCTTGGTCACTTGCCGTGACAACCTGCCTGTCCCAGAGACTGCCTGGTCACTTGCCGTGACAACCTGCCTGTCCCAGAGACTGCCTGGTCACTTGCCGTGACAACCTGCCTGTCCCAGAGACTGCCTTGGTCACTTGCCGTGACAACCTGCCTGTCCCAGAGACTGCCTTGGTCACTTGCCGTGACAACCTGCCTGTCCCAGAGACTGCCTTGGTCACTTGCCGTGACAACCTGCCTGTCCAGAGACTGCCTCGGTTACTTACCGTTACAACCTGCCTGCCCAGAGACTTCCTTGGTCACTTGCTGTGACAAACCTGCCTGTCCAGAAACTAAATATATCTCCTGCCGTGAATCCCTGCCCTTTTCCAGGTGCCACCCGCTCTCTTACAAGTAAACTCTCTTGTATAATAAAGCTTTGTGGTTCCACCAACCTGACCTGTCTCGTCAGTAGTTCCACCCACCAGACCCGTTACACCCTCATTATCACCTGAGTAGAGAACTGAGGTTTATTCTCAGCCAAAGGGGTAGAATCGATCCCCAGTAGGGGAATAGACTTCCGTAAGGGTATCAAGGGAAACCACAACGTTTAGCAAAATCAAAATCCATCAGGTTAATAGCTGCTCCCGAATCAACAAAAGCCTGAGCAGAAAATGTGGACAGGGAGCAAATCAGGGTAACAGTCAACAAAATTTAGTCTGAACACTACCCAAGACAACTGAACGTGCAAAACGTCTTCCCCGTTTAGGGCAGACTGAAATAGCATGAGAGGCATGACCACAGTAGAAACATAACCTATTGCGTTTTCGAAACTCATGACGATGTGCCTCAGAAGCCATTCTATCACACTGCGTGGGTTCAGAAGCTGGTTCACAAGGCAACACTGTTCCACGCATACCTCTACGCTCACGCAAACGTCTGTCAATTTGAATCGCTAATGACATAGAATCATTGAGACCAGAGGGGACAGGGAATCCCACCATAACATCCTTTACATTCTCTGACAGACCCTTCCGAAAAAGGGCTGCCAAAGCATCGTCATTCCATTTGGTCAGGACTGCCCACCTTCGGAATCTCTGACAGTATAACTCAGCGTCCTCAAGCCCATGATTTAATGCCAACAAGGCTTTTTCAGCTTGATCAGTGACATTAGGCTCATCGTACAATAACCCAGAGCCTGAAAAAATGCATCAACATTACTCAAAACAGGATCCCCAGGTGTCAGGGAAAAAGCCCAATCCTGAGGATCGCCGCGCAGGAGAGAGATGACAATTTGAACCTGCTGTGCTGCGTTCCCTGAGAACTTAGATTTCAAGGCAAAAAACAACTTACAGTTATTTTTGAAATTCAGAAATTTAGCTCGATCCCTAAAAACAAATCTGGCATGGGAATCCTAGGTTCCACAACAGGCAATCCTGCAAGATAGGTAGCAATACTCCGAACTTCAGTGGCAAGCTGATCCACACAGCCAGACAACTGTGCAAACTCCATTGAGAGAAAAAAAATCCTCCTCAGCATTCAGAGAAACAGAGGGAAAAAAAAAATCTCTGACAACTCTGACAATCTTCTTTCTTTAACACTATTTTTCCCTTCTGTGAGTACCATACAAATATCAGTTTTTGGGCCGGTGATACTGTTATGATTTGGTAGCTGAGGAGAGCAGGCAAAAAAGGAAATACACCAGAGAGGTTGGAATCTATGGGATTGCAGTACCTGACTAACACCACAACTAAGGCAGCCGTGGAGCGTACCTACGTTGGTCCTAGACGCCTCGTCACAGCCTGAGAAGCTAACTACACCTAAAGACAGAAAGAGGAAAACTACTGCCCGGAGCAGATCCCAAAGAACATGAAAGCCCCAAACATGTATGGCGGTTAGACAAGAG
Organism: Oophaga sylvatica; assembly: GCA_033576555.1. Taxonomy (NCBI): domain Eukaryota; kingdom Metazoa; phylum Chordata; class Amphibia; order Anura; family Dendrobatidae; genus Oophaga; species Oophaga sylvatica. The sequence continues at coordinate 17,182 of JARQOD010007101.1, read as the reverse complement.
GAAATACAAACACAGACAGAAAATAGTATGAGCAAACATTGGGGCCCAAACTTCCTAATAGAAAAGGATAGGAAGGACACTTACTGCAATCCCAAAAAACCCTGATGGGAGGGAACCTCCCTTATATAAGACCAGTCAGTAACACCTAATCGCCAATCTTCACAATCTTCATTGGATAGTTCAGTACTGTTTGTAACCACCAGAGGGAGCTTTGCTCAGAATTCATTTATAGCACATTCACAACAGCATGACTTGTCCTTCTTTCTCTACTTCAATAGTTGGGAGGCATGGCTTTAGGCCTTTGTATGGTATTTGTAGTGAAGATTTTTGCGCCTTGAATTCCTTTCTCTAGGCTGCAAAACCTTAAATGACCACTGATATTCTGTCCTCATCTTTTGAAGAAACAGTGACTCTCCCTGATTGGCTGCACTAGACTATATGATGTGTAAGGCTATGGTTCCACGGTCCGGAACCATAGCGCTTTTGACGGAGCGGAAATTCCGCTCCGTCTAAGCCCGCCCCTTTCTGACGCCGATCTTTCCGGAGGTGTTCAGGACACGTCCGGAACACCTCCGGAAAGAGCGCAGGGCTACATAGCCCTGTGTTAATTCTGTTGCGGCGACGCACCGTCGCCGCAATACGCGAGGACATGCTGCGGTCTGAAAGACGCGCCGCATGTCGTTTACGCAGGTCTGCCACCTGCGTATTGTTACGCATAGTGGAGACGGGATTTCTTGAAATCCCTCCACTATGCTGTAACATCTGGACGCTGCGTGTTTGGCGCTGCGCCAGGCACAGCGCCAAACACGCAGCGTTTCTGACCGTGGAAACTCCCTTAGATGCAAGGCTTTATGGGGAAGCCAACATTGCAGCACCTGACATCATGTGAACCCACTCTGTGGCTGATGCAAGCTTCAGTACTGCCTAAATAGTGCAGGTCATTTTTTTGCAAATCTATTTGCAAATTATTTGAATTTGCTAGGAATTGAGAGTTTGATTAAATTGAACTTAAACTGAATAGTTTATTCGAAGCAGGTTTATTTTGTCATCTCTACTACCCATGGGTGTTTTATCTGCTGTGTAATTTGCTGTCCATTACCTTGTTCACTGTAATCTGTGCAGAGTCCCATTCCAGGGAAATTAGCTGCAGTGCCATGGCTTGTAAACTTCTTGTTTATTTTGACCACCATAGACAAAAGAACTTTGAGATTGTTCATGTTTTTCATCTATTTTGGTTCTCAAATATTCAGACAGTTCTCTTTCTGTTCTCCATACTAAGTGTTGCACACACAGACACACAATTAAAAAATTTAGGCTGGTGTCACGCTTGCGTGTGTGATGCGAGAAATTCGCACGATTTTCTCGCATCAACACCAGGCACTGCTGCCGGCACTCGGACAGGAGCCTGCGGCTACATGTATTTCTATAAAGCTGCACATTCCGGTCCCGATTGTCGGCGGCAGTGCCGGGTGTTGATGCGAGAGACTCGTGTAAGTATCTCGCATCACACAAGCAAGTGTGACACCGGTCTTAGTCAATTTCTCCCCTTTTATCTGGTTTCAGGTGTGATTTTCATATCGCCCACACATGTTACTTGCAACAGGTGAGTTTGAATGAGCATCATATGCTTGAGCCAAAATAGTTTACTCACAATTTTGGAAAGGTGCCAACAATTTTGTCTGGCCTATTTTTGGGGATATTTGTGTGAAATTATGTCCAATTTGCCATTTTTTTTAGTTTTTGTATTGTTCCAAGCATGCAAAGGAATTAAACATGTGTATAACAAAACATGTGGAATTGCAATAATTTTCTGGAAGAAATACTTCATTTTCTGGTACAATTACAAGGGTGACAATTTCGGCCATGACTGTACATATAGAAAAAAACACAGCAGGTACTTATCTTCATAATGTCCAACACCAGTTGTCAGATGCTTTTCAAGTCTATAGTTATTTGCTGGTGGTGTCACGACTATCAAGCACATCAGTGCAGCAGCCAGCAGTCAATCGCATAGCTCAGCAACTATTGATATCTACATTGGCAGAGCTGAGCTCAGTGACTGCGGCGTTAATGTGAGCTGTATTAGTGACATCACAGTTGCAGCCAGTAAACAGAGACCAAAGCAGTGGCCGGTACTCACCATCCCTAGCCTGGATAAGGGAAAGGAAAGTACCTACTGTGTTTGTTACTTTACAATACAACCATTGGAAGCTAATTTTCTGAATGTGAAAAACCTCTTTTATCTAAGGGTATGTTTCCACGTTGCGGAAACCATCCGGATTAGCTGCGGATTGAACGTTGCGTCCTACCGCAGCATTTAATCCGCAGTGGACAGATGTTTCTGCATAGTGGAGGAGATTTTATGAAATCCCGTCTCCACTATGCATCCTATTACGTGGGTGACACACCCGCTAAACCGGACATGTGGCGCGTCTTTTCAGATTGCAACATGTCTGTTTACCTTGCGACCACGGAGCGTCGCCGCAAGGTAAATAGCACAGTCCTATGTAGCGGTGTGGGGATTCCGAATGTGTTCAATGAACACATCTGAAATCACTGCGCATTCAGATGGGGGCGGGGCTTTGGGCGGAGCGGGGTTTCGGCTCCGTCCAAAGAGCATTGGTTCTGGAACGTGGAACCGTACCCTAACTCTCATTTGATGCTGTTTATTTTACCAACAGACAATGTCCATAGTTTTCTGGTTGTTTGTGATCTGTCAAAGTTCAATGACATAGTGTCTGGGGTATGCCTGATATTTGAATGTTTGTAGAGACTTTAATTCCAAAGTAGTTCAGTGAAATATTTGAGAGCCTCTGTATCATTTTATGCGGTTTTGACAAAGGAATGTAGAATATAAAGTTGCATGATCTGTCTGTTCAGGGAAAAGTGAAATAGATTTAGGAAGACGTGCATTTCATCTTCAACTAGTTGCTCTCAGAGCATAGCCAACTCTGTAAGAAAGCACAGATTGCAGTAAATGGCTAAAAGACATTCAAATTTGTCAATGAAAGAGTTTCAAGTCTAGAATTTTTTCTTCAGCTGGTACTCAACAGGTCTCATTGGTATTAATGACAAGCAACTGCTGATCAGATTAGAGAGAACTTCTCTATTTCTGTTGCAAATATCCAGGGAATCCTAATGCATACATAGTGAATACAGCAACACGTAGCAAAATCCGCTCTGGTTTTTCAGCTTCACTATGGGTCCCCACAGAAAAGCATATCTGAATGCAAAATAAATTAGGAGTATTCCTCATTCTTCACATCTGCACATGCAAAATATACAACTTCAGTTCTGGAAAAAATGTATATAATGTACAATTGACAGACACATACTATAAACCCCTTTTCCCCCCAGGCCTGTTTCCACCTTTGTGTCCAGACTAAATTTTACAATTCTGCCTAGTGTCACTTTAAGAGGTAATAATTCTGGAATGCTTCAAAGTATTCCACTGATTCTAAGATTGTTTTTCGTTACATATTGTACTTAATGATAGTGGTTAAATTTCTTCGATATAACTAGAGTTGAGCGATACTTTCCGATATCCTAAAGTATCGGAATCGGAATGGTATCGCCGATATCACTAAAATATCGGCGATACCCGATACCGATACCGGAAGTCCCATGTAAGTCTATGGGAACAAAATATCGCAACTAAAAAAACCCCATTCTTTCCTTGTAAACACTAAATATACACACATAGAATACATATATATATATATATACATGTCATTGTGACATATATATATACATATATGTATAGTTTATACACTTCTACATAGTAAAATATCCTCTGATTCAATTGCCGGGTAAAGCCGGCTTCAGTGAAAAGATAGAAGCACCCGACATGAAATGATACTTGGTGTACATAGGGTTAACCATGTCTTTTCATGTCGTTTGCTATCTGATTTGCACAAACAATTAAATCAGTCTATGTGTGCAAAATTTCACACCTGTAGGGGTTAATTAAAGGTGTAAATTCGTTGTAAAAAAAATGGACTTTTTTGCTACGAATTTACACCTTTAATTAACCCCTACAGGTGTGAAATTTTGCACACATAGACTGATTTAATTGTTTGTGCAAATTAGATAGCAAAGGACATGAAAAGACATGGTTAACCCTATGTACACCAAGTGTCATTTCATGTCGGGTTCTGCATTTTCACAAAAGCCGGCAATTGAATTAGCGGCTATTATACTATGTAGAAGTGTATGAACTACAAATATAAATATATATATATATATGTGTCACAAATTCAATGACATGTATATATATATATGAGGTGTAAAATTGCTGAAAAAAAAATGCGTGGGCTCCCGCCCTATTTTCGCAACCAGACAGACAAAGCCAGTGAGTGGGGGCAGATAATAATAGCCCAGAGAGGGACCATTATTTTTGCCCCCCCCCCGGCTACTAACATCTGCCCCAGACACCCAGGAAAGACAAATCTATAATTAGATTCGCCCTTTCTGGCACTTTGCCCGTCTATTCCCATTGCCCTGTAGCGGTGGCGAATGGGTTAATATGGGGTTAAAGCCACCTTGCTATTGAAAGGTGACCTTAAGCCAGGTTAATAATTGAGAGCTGTCAATTAGACAACTATCAATTATTAATCCTATTGCATGAAATAAAAATAAAACACACACACTTTAATTAAAAATCATTTTAATGAAATAAAGACAATGTTTTTGACCATCTTTTATTTTACTGCAAAAACCATTTCCTGTAATAAAAATAAAATAAAAAAGCAAAATTATTCTTACCTATCCCATGCACAGTCAGGTCCCACGGTGTAATCCTTCAGAAAGGGTTAATGTTTACTGCAGGGACCGCAGCTAATGCTGCAGCCTCACAGTAAACCCCAAATGAATGAGTTCCTCTCCTGCCTGACAGGAGAGTAAAGGCTGGGTGTCACATAACGATACACCAGCGATCCCGACAACGATATGCACTTGTCAGGATCGCTGGTGTATCGCTACATGATCGCTGCTGAGCTGCCAAACAGGCAGCTCAGGCAGCGATCTGGGACAGCGACACTGCGGGTAACATCGCTTAAGGGCCCGTCTCACATAGCGATATCGCTACCGAGATCGCTGCTGAGTCACTAGTTTTGTGACGCAGCAGCGAGCTCACCAGCGATATCGCTGTGTGTGACATTCAGCGACGATCAGCCCCCTGCCGGGTATCGCTGATCGTCGCAGAAATGTCAGGACCTTTTTTTGATCGCTGGTTTCCCTCTGACAGGCACGCATCGCTACGTGTGACAGGCGGGAGACCAGCGATCCGCTGGTAACCAAGGTACACAGCGGGTTTCCAGGCACCGCGCAGCGCTTGGAAACCGCTGTGTACCTTGGATACCAGCTCCCTGCATCAGGGCGCTGGTATCCAAGGTACACAGCGGGTTTCTAGGCACAGCCCGTGACTGGAAACCCGCTGTGTACCTTGGTTACCAGCGGATCGCTGGTCTCCGCCTGTCACACGCAGCGATGTGTGCCTGTCAGCGGGAAACCAGCGATCAAAAAAAGGTCCTGACATTTCAGCGACGATCAGCGATACCGGCAGGGGGGCTGATCGTCGCTGAATGTCACACACAGCGATATCGCTGGTGAGCTCGCTGCTGCGTCACAAAACTAGTGACTCAGCAGCGATCTCGGTAGCGATATCGCTATGTGAGACGGGCCCTTAAGTGGAAAGCTTAATTGATTGCTTTCCACTTTCACTTCAGGTCAGCCAGGGACACAATCAAAACTGATTAACAAAAATAGGGGTTCCCTTCGAAAAAAAAATGGCGTGGGGTCCCCCCTATTTTTGTTAACCAGCCAGATGAAGCAGACCGCTGAGGCCTGGATTTTCAGGCTGTTAAGGAGCCAAGATCCATGGACCTTGCCAGCCTGATAATACTAGGCCACAGCAGTCTGCATATCTTGGCTGATTAACAAAAATAGGGGATCCCCTCGAAAAAAATTGGCGTGGGGTCCCCCCTATTTTTGTTAACCAGCCAGATGAAGCAGACCGTGAGGCCTGGATTTTCAGGCTGTTAAGGAGCCAAGATCCATGGACCTTGCCAGCCTGATAATACCAGGCCACAGCAGTCTGCATATCTTGGCTGATTAACAAAAATAGGGGATCCCCTCGAAAAAAATTGGCGTGGGGTCCCCCTATTTTTGTTAACCAGCCAAGTAAAATGCAGACTGCTGCGGCCTGGTATTAAAAGACTGTCAAGGGCCCCATGGATTTTGGCCCTCAACAGCCTGATAATACCAGGCTACAGCAGCCCCACATTTGGCACATCAAAAGATGTGCCAATTGTGGCACTTTACCGGCTCTTCCACTTGCCCTGTAGCGGTGGCAAGCGGGGTAATAAGGGGTTAATGTCACCGTTGATTGCACGGTGACAATAAGCCCGGTTAATAATGGAGAGGCGTCAATAAGACACCGATCCATTATTAATCCCAAAGTTATTAAATGTATAAAAAAAAGACAAAGCAAGAAAAAAGTATTTTAATGAAATAAAAGAGACAACACAGTTTTCATTAATTTTATTGTACTCTCATTCCTGCGACGCCATCAATCTCCTGTAAAAAAAGAAAAAAAAACAAACCAACAGTATACCACCTGTCCGACGCAGTCCATAACGACAGTCCCACGACGATCCAACTCTGCTACATCGCAATGACAGGCAGAGCCTGTCATCGCGACGCAGCACAGCTGATTACCTGCTTCCCCGGCGGTGACGTCATCGGACTGACTGCTTTACGGCCGGGATTACCCAGCAGTCACTGCAGTTATCGCGAGAAACTGCATGTGACCGCGGGGAAAGAAGATTGCGGCCATCAAGCAGTCCAGGACGTGACCGCCGGAGATCTTCTGCCAGGTAAGTGCCGCTGACTCCTGACAGACCGACCGACGGACACTGACAGTGACAGTGACAATCCCGATTCCGGTATCCGATAAGACGAAAATATCGGTACTCGGAATCGGAATTCCGATACAGCCAATATCGGCCGATACCCGATATTTGCAGTATCGGAATGCTCAACCCTAGATATAACTTTATTTGTTGAAAAAAACAGTAATTTTAGGAAAATTTAGAAAATGTTGCAATTTTCAAACTTTTAATTTTTATGCCCTTAAATCCTCCATAAGTGACACTATTTTGGAAACTAGACCCCTCAGGGAACTTATCTAGATGTGTGGTGAGCACCTTAAATCTCCAGGTGTTTCACAGAAGTTTCTAACATAAAGCCGTGAGAAAAAAAAAAAATCCTACAAAAATTTTCTTTTAGACCCAAATTTTTTTATGTTCACAAGGTAACAGGAGAAAATGGACCCCAAAATGTATTGTGCAATTTCTCCTGAGTACAGAAATATGGTGGTAAGCTACTGTTTGGGTACACAGCAGGACTCAGAAAGCAAGGAGTGACTTTTTTGGAATGCAGACTTTGATAGAATGGTCTGCGGGTGTTATGTCACGTTTGGAGAGCCCCTGGTGTGCCTAAACAGGTGAATCCCCTCATTTGACCTCATTTTGGAAACAAACCTTCAAGGAATGTATCTAGATATGTGTTAAACACCATGAGCCCCTGGTGCTTCACAAAAGTTTATAACGTAGAGACGTGAAAAAATATTATTTTAGCCCCAAATATTTTATTTTCAAAAGGGTAAAAGGAGAAAAAGGACCCCAAAATTTGTTTAACCATTTCTCCAGAGTATGCCGATACCCCATATGTAGTAAAAATTACTTTTGAGGCACAGTACAAAGCTTAGAAGGGAAGAAGTGCCATATTGTAGTTCAGATTGTTCTGGACTGGTTTGAGGGTGCCATGTCACATTGGCACAGGCTCTGAGGTGCCGCAACGGCATAACCCCCCATAAGTAACTTAATTTTACAAACTACACCTCTCAATGAATTAATCTACGGTGCAGTGATCATATTGACCCATAGGTTAGTCACAGAATTTTAAACCAGTGTACAGTGAAAATAAATTTTAATTTTTACTAGCAAAATTTCTTGTAGCCCATATTTTACATATTCCCACTGGTAAATGGGAATAAATGGCAAAAAAATTTGTCCCACAATTTTAGCTGAATGTAGAAATACCCCATATGTGGCTATACAGTATTGCATAGCCACACGGCGAGACTCGGGAGGCACTGAGAGCTATTTGCCTCCTGGAGAGCAAATTTTCCTAGAATTTTTTGCAAACTCCATATACAGAGCCCTAAGCGCTAGAAGATCAGAATGTCCCCTTAAGTGACCCCATTTTGGAAATTATACCCTTTTGGGAATTTATCTACAGGTATAGTGACAATTTTGACTCAATGAGTGTTTTGTAGAAACAAGCAGCACTGCATGTTGCTTTGGTTAGGATGTGGTGCTGTATGATGAGCAGGTGTTTGATAAGAGGAGCGTGTTTGATAAGAGGAGGAGATGGGGAGAGGTCAGAGCTGCAAACTGTTATTTATTTACTTTTTTTAACTTAACCCCTTAGTGACAGAGCCATTTTGCAGCTTAATGACAGGGCCAATTTTTACAATTCTGACCACTGTCAATTTATGAGGTTATAACTCTGGAACGCTTTAACGAATCCAGCTGATTCTGAGAATGTTTTTTCATGACATATTGTACTTCACGTTAGTGGTAAAATTTCTTTGATATGACTTGTGTTTATTTATGAAAAAACCGGAAATATGGCAAAAATTTTGAAAATTTAACAATTTTCAAACTTTAATTTTTTATGCCCTTAAATCAGAGAGATATGTCACACAAATTTCTTAATAAATAACATTTCCCACAGGTCTACTTTACATCAGCATTATTTTGGGAACAAAATATTTTTTTGTTACGAAGTTATAAGGGTTAAAAGTTGACCAGCGATTTCTCATTTTTACAACACCATTTTTATTTTAGGGACCACATCACATTTGAAGTCACTTTGAGGGGTCTATATGATAGAAAATACCCAAAAGTGACACCATTCTAAAAACTGCACCCCTCAAGGTGCTCAAAATCACATTCAAGAAGTTTATTAACCCTTTACGTGCTTCACATGAACTGAAGCAGTATGGAAGTAAAAAATTAACATTTAACTTTTTTTGCAAAAACTTTACTTCGGAACCAATTTTTTTTATTTTCTCAACTGTTAAAAGAAAAAATGAACCACAAAATTTGTTGTGCAATTTCTCCTGAATAAGCTGATACCCCATATGTGGGGGTAAACCACTTTTTGGACGCACGGCAGAGGTCGCAAGGGAAGGAGCGACATTTGACTTTTTCAACGCAGAATTGGCTGGACGCCATGTCGCGTTTGTAGAGGCCCTGATGTCTCTAAAGAGTGGAAACCCATCACAAGTGACCCCATTTTGGAAACTAGACCCCCTAAGGAACTTATCTAGATGTGTGGTGAGCACTTTGAACCTCCAAGTGCTTCACAGAAGTTTATAACATAGAACCGTGAAAATAAAAAATCATATTTTTTCCACAAAAACGAACTGTTCACCACAATTTTTATTTTCCCAAGGGTAACAAGACCCCAAAAGTTTTTTTGCAATTTGTCCTGAGCATGCTGATACCCCATATGTGGGGGTAAACCACTGTTTGGGTGCATGGCAGAGCTTGGAAGGGAAGGAGCGCCGTTTGACTTTTTCAACTCAGAATTGGCTGGATGCCATGTCGCGTTTGTAGAGGCCCTAATGTGTCTAAACAGTGGAAACCCCCACAAGTGACACCATTTTGGAAACTAGACCCCTAAGGAACTTATATAGATGTGTGGTGAGCACTTTGAACCCCAAGTACTTCACAGAAGTTTATAACTCCCGGGCATGAAAATAAAAAGTCATATTTTTTCCACATACCTGAACGTTTAGTCCCCAATTTTTTATTTTCCCAAGAGTAACAGGAGAAATTAGACCACAAAAGTTGTTGTCCAATTTGTCCTGAGTACGCTGATACCACATATGTGGGGTGGGACCACTGTTTGGGCGCATGGCAGGGCTTGGAAGGGAAGGAGCGCCGTTTGACTTTTTCAAACCAAAATTGGCTGGAATTGAAATTGGACACCATGTCGCGTTTGGAGAGCCCCTGATACGCCTAAACAGTGGAAACCCCCACAAATGACACCATTTTGGAAACTAGACCCCTTAAGAAACTTATCTAGATGTGTGGTGAGCACTTTGAACCCCCAAGTGCTTCACATAAATTTATAAACGTAGAGCCGTGAAAATAAAAAAATAATTTTTTTCCTCAAAAATGATTCTTTAGCCCGCTATTTTTTTTATTTTCCCAAGGGTAACAGGAGAAATTGGACCCAAAAAGTTGTTGTGCAATTTTTCCTGAGTACGCTGATACCCCATATGTGGGGTGAAACCACTGTTTGGGCGCATGGGAGTGCTTGGAAGGGAAGGAGCGCCATTTTGTAATGCAGACTTTGATGGAATGTTCTGCGGGCGTCATGTTGTGTTTGCAGAGCCCTTGATGTGCCTAAACATTAGAAACCCCTGCAAGTGACACCATTTTGGAAACTAGACCCCCCAAGGAGCTTATCTAGATGTGTGGTGAGCACTTTGAACCCCCAAGTGCTTCACAGAAATTTATAAATGCAGAGCCGTGAAAATGAAAAATCATTTTTTTTCTCAAAAATGATTTTTTTAGCCAGCTATTTTTTTATTTTCCCAAGGGTAACAGGAGAAATTAGAACCCCAAAATTGGTGTGCAATTTGTCCTGAGTACGCTGATACCCCATATGTTGGGGTAAACCACTGTTTGGGCGCACGGCAGGGCTCGGAAGGGAGGGAGCGCCATTTGACTTTTTGAAAGCCACGTCGTATTTGGAGACCCCCTGATGTGTCTAAACAGTGGAAACCCCCAACAAGTGACCCTATTTTGGAAACTAGACCCCTTAAGTAACTTATCTAGATGTGTGGTGAGCACTTTGAACCCCCAAGTGTTTCACAGAAATTTATAAACGCAGAGCTGTGAAAATAAAAAATCATTTTTTTTCTGAAAAATGATTTTTATAGCCAGCTATTTTTTATTTTCCCAAGGGTAACAGGAGAAATTAGAACCCCAAAATTGGTGTGCAATTTGTCCTGAGTACGCTGATACCCCATATGTTGGGGTAAACCACTGTTTGGGCGCACGGCAGGGCTCGGAAGGGAGGGAACGCCATTTGACTTTTTGAATGCCACGTCGTGTTTGGAGACCCCCTGATGTGCCTCAATTCTAGCTCCAACCCTAACCCCAACACACCCCTAACCCTAATCCCAACCTTAATCCTAACCTAAATCCCAACCCTAATTCCAACCCTAATTGTAACCCTAACCTTAATTGTAACCCTAACTCTAATTGTAACCCTAACCCTAATTATAACCCTAACCCTAAGGCTAGGTTCATTTTGCGTTTTACCAGCCCGTTCAACACATAGCGTTGACGGGTTGGTAACAGTATAGCATAACGTGATCGCGTTATGCTATACCCGCTAGCGCAGAGGAATCGGCAGATGATTCATCTGCGCTAGCAGTGACGGAGCCCAGACGCTGCAGCCCGCGTCCGAGGCTCCGTCACTGAATGATGGCACGTCGCAAACCCATGCCGCTTTACGGCATGCGTCGCGATGCGCCCTCAAATGGCGGTGAATGGCAGCGTTAACGGACTGCGTTACACCGCGTTATACCGCGGTGTAACGCAGTCCGTCTAACGGACTGCCATAACGCAGTTTAAACCCAGCCTAATTATAACCCTAACCCTAATGCTAACCCTAACCCTAATGCTAACCCTAATGCTAACCCTAATTATAACCCTAATTATAACCCTAACCCTAACGTTAAAATGAAAATAAATATAATTTCTATTTTTTATTATATGTCCCTAACTATGGGGGTGATAAATGGGGGGGTTATGTACTGTTTTTTTTTATTTTGATCACTGTGATAGTTTATCACAGTGATCAAAATGTACTTTTAGAGAATGAATGAATATTTTTTTGAATTTGCCGCCAGGCAGATTCGGCGGGCGCAATGCTCATGCGCCCGCCATTTTTTTTTTACTGGATGAAGAAGCCGGCCTGAACGAAGGACAGGGGGAGGAATGGAGGCCAGGGGAGGATCGGACCACAGGAGGGGAGGATCGGAGGACACGGGACCCCTGCAGGTACAGGGGGGGAGATCGGGGGTCCCGGGACACTATTTCTCTCCCCTCTGATGTGCGATCACATCAGAGAGGAGAGAAATTTACAGGCAGGGATTGCGGCTGTGATTTCTCTTTTGCGATCGCCGCTATATGGCGATCGCAAAAGAGTGGTGACTGGGGGGGCCCCTATTATGTTCTCTGGGGTCTCGGCTACCCCAGGCAGCCGAGACCACAGAGAAAAAAGCCCATCCCCCCGTCACCTCACGGCGGGCGCACCACTCATGCGCCCGCCATTTTGCAGCATGGCGCCGGCACCGGGGGACACCGGAGGGCCCTGGGGCCATAAGGAGGGTTTGGGGGCCACAGTGGGGGTCTTGGGGAACATTTTTCTCTCTCCTCTGATGTCCGATGACATCAGAGGAGAGAGAAATTAAATGGCACATTGTTTTTTTTGTTGTTGTTGCGATCGCCGTTATAGGGTTAATAACGGCGATTGCAACATCGGTGTCGGTAAAAACCGACCCGATTCATGTTCTCTGGGGTCTCGGCTACCCCGGTAGCCGTGACCCCGGAGAAAATGCGCCTCTGGGGGACGCTATAGGCTTTTTCCACAGCGCCGTTAATTAACGGCACTGTGGTTTAAGTACCCTTAATGACCGCCGTTAAAAGGCGTATCGGCGGTCGTTAAGGGGTTAAAATGTGAAGATTCCAGCAGTCAATTAGGGCTCAGAAACTATGTACAACATCCAGACACAAGGACTTGTGTCACTGGCTGCCGTAGTCACATGTCCCTCTCCATATGAAAAGCAGACATGTGGCTTCGGTTCCATTTTGTCAGTGTAACAGCATTGTGAGGCTGCTACTGCAAGTAGTTAGATATTTAGCTAGGTGGTTTATTGTCGGTTAGTTCAGATAGATAGGATCCCATGTCAAATTGACCTTCTAGCATATCAATTCTTTCTGCTAATTGTGTGATACCACCACCAGTCCACATTTCAGCATCTAAAGCCTTTGTGCTAATTGTGTGGTCCAGGCACCAGTCAACATTTCAGCATCTTAATCCTTTGTGCTAATTTTGTGGTCCAGCCAGAAGTCCACATTTCAGCATCTGAATATTTTGTGCTAATTGTGTGGTCCAGACACCAGTCCACATTTCAGCAGTGATCTGGGCCAGACAGCTGTAGTATGAATATAAAAATGGATATTTTGAGTTCTTATTGAAATATTCTGAATGCATTCAAACCATGTCAGAGCACCATTACCTGTCATACATTTACAGACAGACAATATTCATAGTGACACAATCTTGAGAACTGTTTACTCCCATTGTCTGAAGGTTTTTACCTCACAAACAGTTCTAGGTTTGTGGTTTGTTATTGTAAAACATGGAGATTTATTTAACCTCTGTTTGCTGTTGACCTATGATATCCTTGGGAGCTTTTGAATTGTGTGGGTTTATTGCCCCATTGTCTGATGCTTGCCTTCTATCTTTGATTAATTTTATTACAAAAGCTGGCCACTAGAGGGCAAGGCTGAACCAGACTTACACATAGTGCAAATCACTATATAAGACCAGAGAAACATGACTAAGACAGAAGCAGAAATTTTGTGTACCTGTTCTTATACGTGTAGAGTGTTGTAATAACTACATAAGTGGGGATGCCCATGCAGTGTTGTGAATTTTCCAGGAGTTCTCTGTCTTGGTGCTTGCTTCGCTGATATACCGGACGGATGATGTTTAAAAAGCTTCTTGGTGATGTTGAGTTCTTGGTCTTGGTGGTTGGTTCTCTGATATTCCAGACTGATGATGTTTAAATAGCTCATTGGTGATGATGTGAGTATATGTATTTAATTTATATATGTACTTAATCATATAAATCATATAGAGGAAAAGGTCTGAATGGCCATAAATTAAAACAGTGAATGAATAAAAATTATTTTTTTATTATGATATATTAAATCAAGTAATCATTCAATTATGCTGCCACAAGATAAATATTAAGTGAATCAAAAATAAGTACCGTATATACTTGAGCATGAGCCGACCTGAGTATAAGCCGAGGCACCTAATTTTGCCACAGAAAACTGGGTAAGCTTATTGACTCGAGTATAAGCCGTTTATGCATTTTTCCCTCATCCCTGTCCTTCTATGTGTGGCTCCCCATCCTGTCCTGCTATGTGTGGCTCCCCCCTGTCCTGTCCTGCTATGCGTGGCTTCCCCATCTTATTCTGCTATGTGTGGCTGCCCCCATCCTGTCCTGCTATTTGTGGCTCCCCTGTTGCATGCATGGCACCCCGGTCCCGAATGGCTGCCCCATCCCGAATGACTCCACGGTCCTGCATGGCTCACATCCCCTCCCTGCACACCCGGCCAGAGCAGCACCGCTGAGGATGGAAGCAGCGGACAGACAGGCACCAGCCACACTCACATTGTACTAAGTGATCAGTATTATCACCCTGCTCATTTATCCCTGGAGCAGGCAGGTGGAGGGACACAGAGCTGAGGATACGCAAAACTTTCCTCCACTACTGCCCACTGCGCTCCTAAGGTCAGACAGAGGGTGGAAGAGCAAGGAGGGAGCAAGGAAGCAACCAACCAGGGGGCAAGCACTGGGCAAATAGGTAGGGGCTGCAAGAAGGGGCAATTAATACAGGGGCAACAAGGTGGGGGTGCAGAAAGGAGTGAAACAGGTGCTCCAGATGCACGGGGAGTGCAGTTAGCACCATGGGGGAGGTCAATAAGGGATCAATAAGCAGCATTTTCTGAGGCACAATGATGTCTCCAACGGCGAGCAGCTGTTAACCCCACAGAAAGCAGGAGCTGCTTCAGCCTGGAGATCGCAAACACGGGTACAATAACGGGGCAAGCTGGGGACACCATGTCGGACATCTAGAAAGAGAGACCGGATCATTAGGAGCTGGCCCTGGCCGCCTTTAACCAGTACCCATGGACACTTTCCCCGGATATTTGACCGCTGCCAACCCAGTGGTAACCTTGCATTCTCCAACCTATGAGCAGCTGTTTGCCACCCATGCCCATTGCGCCTGCCTGGGCTTACATGAGCCCCACCACCCTCCTTGCGCATCCCTGCATCTCTGTACCAGCGCCGGCAGCTCTTTCTTGTTCCTGTGCTCAACGGTCACGTGGTACCGCTCATTAAGGTAATGAATATGTGCTCCACGCCTATGGGAGTGGAGACGCATGCATATTCATTACGTTAATGAGCGGTACCATGTGAACGCTGAGCACAGGAACAGGAACAGATGCCGGTGCCAGGACAGACATGCAGGGATGGAGATGCAGCAACAGAGGGTGAGTATTGATGTCTTCTGGAAGCCCGTGGCTGCAGCTGTCACTACATATGACTTTTTATTTTTATGGCTCTAGGTTATAAACTTCTGTGAAGCACTTGGGGGTTCAAAGTTCTCACCACACATCTAGATAAGTTCCTTGGGGAGTCTAGTTTCCAAAATCGGGTCACTTGTGGGGGTTTCCACTGTTTAGGCACATTAGGGGCTCTCCAAACACGACATGACACCCGCAGACTATTCCATCAAAGTCTGCAATGCAAAACGTCACTACTTCCCTTCCGAGCCCCGATGTGTGCCCATACAGTAGTTTTCTCCCACATATAGGGTATCAGCGTACTCGGACAAATTAAACAACAACTTTTGGTGTCCAACTTCTCCTGTTACCCTTGGGAAAATAAAAAACTGGGGCTAAAAGATCATGTTTGTGGAAAAAATATGATTTCTTTATTTTCACGCCCGGGCGTTATAAACTTCTGTGAAGCACTTGGGTGCTCAAAGTGCTCAACACACCTCTAGATAAGTTTCTTTGGGGTCTAGTTTCCAAAATGGGGTCACTTGCGGGGGTTTTACACTGTTTAGGCACATCAAGGGCTCTCCAAATGCGACATGACACCCGCAAATAGTGTTGAGCGATACGATACCGCAAGTATCGGGTATCGGCCGATATTAGCTGTATCGGCCTTTCGATACTTTGTTCCGATATTTTCCATATATCGTATACCGGAATCGGAAGTTCGCATAATTCTTTGAGAGGCAATGTGATTTTAGTCAGCCAATGAGGAATCCTAAGAAGTGTGGGCACATCCTGTACTGCTGCGGTCATGTTAACTAATGGCATGGCTGTGATTGGATGCTGAAATGATGTCAGAATGCACTATAAAAGGCGCCGCCGCCATTTTAGCGTCACTGTGCTGTCAATTCAGTTAGGGACAGAACGCTGCTGTGCTGACTCTGAGGGACAGTTAGAGATTGCGATTTAGTGTAGTGTGCTTTAGGCAGGCTAGCACCAACCGCTGTGTAAAGCTTCCTTTTGCCTGCAGTGTTGTTTTAACAGCTCTGCAAGGTGTGTGTGAGTGCAGGTGACGCTGCAGTTTGCTCTGCATGCAACGCTGTCTGTAGGCATCTGCACGTGTCACTCACAGACTCTTTTTTTTTTTCTTCAGTGTAATTCTTGCTGCTCCATGCAATTTAAATTTTAGTGTGACGCGCTTCCATCCGTATCCAATACATTGGTTGCAAGCACTATAGAAGTAGACAAAGGAGTAGCCTTTCACAGATTGTGAACAGTTGTGTTTCAGTGTTCACTTCAGTCTGTGTTTTTTATTTTTTGAGTGCACATCACGCTCCAGTTACTTGTTCAAGCACTGCTGCTTGTACTCTGCTGAGCGTGTCTCAGTGCCTCATCCTTTTCATTTCTCTCCAATTGGTTCTGCTCCATTCCATTTAAAATAAATATAATCTATTAGTGTGACGCGCTTCCATTCGTATCCAATACATTGGTTGCAAACACTATAGAAGTAGACAAAGGAGTAGCCTTTCACAGATTGTGAACAGTTGTGTTTCAGTGTTCACTTCAGTCTGTGTTTTTTATTTTTTGAGTGCACATCACGCTCCAGTTACTTGTTCAAGCACTGCTGCTTGTACTGTGCTGAGCGTGTCTCAGTGCCTCATCCTTTTCATTTCTCTCCAATTGGTTCTGCTCCATTCCATTTAAAATAAATATAATCTATTAGTGTGACGCG